>JBBPCY010073101.1:0-10549 GCA_037974405.1 Brachyalestes nurse
AGTGCATATGTTTGGACCCAAACTGAATGGCCTATGAGTACATTATTATTATTATTGTTGTTGTTGTTGTAGTTGTTATTGTTATTGTTGTTGTTGTTATTACCATCATCATCATTATTAACAACAATGATACTACTACTACTACTACTAATAATAATAATAATAATAATAATAATACTAATACTAATAATAATAATAATAGTAATCACATTAATAATAATAATAATCATAATTAGAAGAAGAATTATGATTATCATATTATATAGTATCATTTTAAGTGCTTTTTAAGTAAATAACAGAGAAGAGTAAGAATAAGCTGGAAAACTTTAAATTAGTTTAAAATTAATTATGAACTGTTGAAATAGAATAGAGTAGAATTTCCTCCCACTGTTAGCCGAGTCTAATCTTTAGTGTATTAAACCTGAACAATATGGTCTCCAGCACAGAGCTGATACAATAAGCCTCACAGCGCTCGTTTCACTTCCTCTGAGTCCATCCCACACTGTTTTCCTCCTGTACTGCCTCTCAGCAGTCTGAGAGAGGATCTGAGACGTAACACACAAGGTCCAGCTTCAGCAGGATTCCTCAGCTCAAAGGACTTCTGAGCATCAAAATGAGGCATAAAACAGAAGTGCTTATATTTCTTATACTACACTGTGAGTATCTGTTTCAGTATTTTCTCTTTCGTTGGTACTGCTTCCCTAATATACATCTTTATTTATATTCCACTGACTTTTCACATTTGCATTATGATGTTGTTGAGATAAATAAAGGCATTCAGGTTGTATACATCATAACGCCCGGTTCCTATCATCAGCATTAAAAATAAAGGAATCTTCTTTAATATTTCCTTCATAATATCGCTAACGTAGCTGTCATTCTACACTTTGATTCACTGTTGGAACAAAACCTCATATCTCAAGCAAATGTAACTTCACAGGAGTATAACAAAATGTCCTTTGCTTACCTTGTATGTTAAGGAACAGTATTTTCCAGAGATACAAGTTTTCGCCAGTGAAAACATACGGGCCACTTTATTAAAGTGTGTTTATTCTCTCTGCAGTCTGTAGCCCATCCATTGGAATGCATCAGTGTTAGCAATACTCTGGTTGGTTATTTTTAGATTATAGACTACTCTCAACCCACATTTAACCGCAAATTGTATAAAAACCCCAGTAACTCTGCGGTGCCTGACACACACCATGTCAATGCTACTGCTACGTTGATAATGGTCTTCTACCTACACAATATCTACACATTATCAGTCCTGTGGTCAAAAACACACTGTCATCAAGATTAATGACAGAATTTGCATGACAACCTTTTTACCCACAATGTTACTGCGCCTGACACACTCGTACCAGCCCAACACATACTAAGCAATGGGCGTCACTCCATTAATGCATAGGGTGGAGGGCGGCTAATAAATTGTGTTAGAACTGTAGTTGTGGACTGGAGTTGACCATTATTAACCTAGAAAGTGCATCTACATGGTGTTTCCCATAAAATGGCTAGTAAATATAGATACAAGGTATGAGTGCCTCAGAAACTGGTTACTCAGGACAGATCTTAATTACAGTGTGTGTTCTTCTAGGCTTTTTCTGGCACATGTCAACAGGCGTCTCGGTGAACCAGGGAAGAAACGTCACCCTGAGGTGCCCGCTGAAGACCAGTGAAGGTATTGGCACAGTGAGCTGGTACAAGCAGGATCCTGGAAAAGGCCCCAACATGCTGCTGAGCTACAGGGTCTCCATGCCCTGGACTGCGCGCTACTCTGAAGGTCTTAACCCACACAGATACATGGTGTTACCACAAGACAGGTCCAGAGGTCATCACCGCTTACGGATTATCAATACTGAGGAAACGGACACGGCAACCTATTACTGTAGCTACTCAGAAAGGATGGATGACAGACAAAAGATGCCTTAGCTACAGGAAAAAATGTGGAAAGAAATGATGTTTCCTCACATTTCTCTTTCTCTCTCTCTCTTTCTCTCTCTCATGACCAGACAGATCAATCAAAACACCAAAAACTGTTTTCAAGAAACAGTGCAGGTTTAGCTTCAGTTTTAACTGGGCTTTGTAGAAGTTTCTCCAAGGACAGACAAAGGCCACAATAAAAAACAAGTGTTCCTCAAGTAAATAAACCTGGGTGTTTGGGTGTGTGTGTGTGTGTGTGTGTGTGTGTGTGAAAGACTCGTGATGTGAAACCTGACACAAAGTCCATGTACAATAGTACAAAGTCTAAAAATTTCTAGACCCCTGCTCATCCAATGTGTTGTCTGAGGTCAGTAACTGGGCATTTGTTTCCCCCTTTTGCTGCCATAACTCTATTCTTCCACTTTACACAATATGTAGAACTTTGCTGTGAGGATTTTACTGCATTCAGCCCCAAGAATATTACTGAGATCAGATACTAAGGTTAGATGATTAGTTCTGAATCAGAAAGTCCCTGTGTTTTTATTCACAAATTAGAATTTGTGTCTGGTTACTTTTAGACATATAACTTAAGACAAAAATTAAAATGTTGCTCTGCAAGATGTTTCTTTTGTATAATTTCACCACCAATGGCTAATACAGTGTTCACTCTAAATTGTATTAGTATTCTTTACTACAAAGATGGCAAGGTTAGGCAAGGTTATGTATTTAAAATCAAACTGACATTGAAACTGAACAAGTTTCAGCAGAGAAATTTGGATTTATTTTTTACAATAGATTAGACTTTCTTATTGTAATTAAACCTAAATTATCAGTTGGTTTGATCAATTTTGTTAAGTAAAAATGTACAGTATATTGTACTAAGGGATCATAATGATGTTTATTGCCAAGATAAAAGGCTAAATACATACACTCATAAAATGTGAGCCCATTATTTCTCTGACGTTTCTGTTTTTTAGAAAATTTTTTAGAAAATTCTTTTACACTGAACAATGAATTTGAAACATTTCAAACAAATGACCAGATGTTTAGTTGTGTTGCTCACAGATTGTTTTTCCAGTAAGCTCTTTGCAGAAGTAACTGTAGTTTACTAAAGCCATGGCCGCATCTGGCTCGCTTACAATGCCAACGGCTCTTTCCTGTTTTTTTTTCACAGCTCCCAACTGAACAACTGCCAGAAGGTCTTGTTTTTAACTCTGATAACTGTGGTACAACTTTTTCATCAAGTTTCACAGAGTATACATTTAATAATTAATGACACTTCCTCTGCTTAACAAAATACAAAGCAGAAGAAAGTACTATAAAGTACAATAAAAAATAAAACATCCAGACTAGACATAAATTATGAGTATTTAACCAGCAGATATGTTCAGAAATCCAAAATGCATTTAATTTGAAAAGTCCAATAGAAGTAATGCTATAGGAAAAAACTGAGAAAAGCAGTCAGTACTCATATATAGAGTTAAAGGGGTCATTTGACTGGAGCAACTGAGGGTTAAGTGGGTCAAGGACACAATGTTAGAAAGTGGGAGTTTGAACCTGCAACTTTGTGATCATCAGGTTCACAGGCAAGTGTTTTACTCACAAGGCTACTACCACCCTATAGAGTTGTGTTCAGGAATTATTGACCTCATACACTATATGAACAAGTCACCTGACCATTACACCAACAGGAGCTTTAATGACATTACATTCAAATACATGGACTTTAATATGGAGTGCCCCCCCCCCTTTGCAGCCATACCAGCTTACACTCTTCTTGGAAGACTTTCCTCAAAATTTTGGAGTATCTGTGGGAATTTGTGCCCATTCATTCTGTAGATCATTTATAAGGGCAGGTACTGATGTTGGACAAGAAGGCCTGACTCGCAATCTCCGTTCCAAAGTCTCAACGCCATCCCAAAGGTGTTTGATTTGTGCACTGGGACACAGTCGTGCTGGAATAGAAAAGGTTCTTCACCAAATTGTGTCCACAAAGTTGGAAGCATGGTGTTTAAAATGTCTTGGTCTGCTAAAACATTAAGATTAACCTTCACTGGAAGTAAGGGGCCTAGCCCAAACCCTGAAAAACAGGTGTGTCCCAATACTTTTGTCCACATAGTGTATGTGACTTGGGGTGGAGATGAAGCTGGTGGGTGTCAGGGGGTCATACAGCATTAGATCAACCAAAACACTTGGGATCACTCAACCGCCATCACACAGCACAGTTTGTGCATGAGTGAGAATGCGTTTGGAGGCACTGATCACAGCTCTGCTTTTACTGAGGTAAGTAAGTACTTACTGCTAGAAAAATTGAAATTTTATGTGCCAAGATCCTGTCTCATATTCTAGTGTTACTGCAGCGATCAAACAAAATTTCTATCTGTCTATTGGTTAACCCCCTTAAACTGTAGACCATTTCTTTTCCAACACAACTTACACATTAGTCTTTTTGCAATTGCTGAAATGTTTATTAAAGTCACTTCAAATGTATTAAAGTCACTCACCTGTAGTTAAAAATAAATAATTCACCAGCAGTTTTAAAGCTTTCGTTTTAAAGCTGTAGTGGTTTGACACACAATCATATATTACAGAGTATATGATAGTCTGTAGGATTTCAAGGACATCATAACATAAATATAAGAAAAGTGATATAAGAAATAACTTTTGATTTTCTACTTCAGAGCTTTAAAATTCCTTTCCTGTGCAGATCTATTCAGGCTCTGCTGAGGGTTTAAAAAACAACTCAAAACTCATTTATTCACTTTAGACTTCAAGCAGGTTATGCCTTTGTTCTTCTCTTCATGCACACTTTCTGTGAAGTACCTTCAGCTGCATGAGCTTTCCACATCAAGAATAATATGTTTTATTCAGTCAAATCTGCATTAAAATAATTCTATCAACATGATTATTATTAAAAGTAAGGAAACTGAAAGACAATAAGCTGTTGAAGTCTTATGTTTTGTAAATGTGGAAATGATCAACACATTTAAATAAATAATTCATGAAACTATACTGTTTTATGTATTGTCCTATAAGCTTATGCCATGCAGAGGAAGAGCAGACGATGATTTCCTTTAGTCAAGGTGTTCCACTTGTAGTTAAAGGTAAGAGATGTGGCCTTTTTGATGTATTCCCTTTATTGGCTGAAATGGATGATTAAATTGGTGTCTTTTATGGTTTTTTGACTAAATAATTTTTCCCCTGCCTTACCATGTGCTGCAAGTATCTGAGTAACTGTTCAGACATACTTCTTGATGCAAAGTGGTTTAAAAAGTTTCATTCCAAAATATTACGAATTTTGAAAAAGAATAACAGATGATGAACAATCTTTCTGTAATTAAGCTGGTATGAATCCTAATATAAAATTGGTATATCTTGTGTGTGTAAAGCTCAATATCAATGATCCGTGTCCCAAAAAAAGAATATATATCTATAGACTTCAAGCTTGTACCTGAACATTCCTGGAGGAGCCTGCTAGCCTATTAGCTATGAGCTAGCAAGGAAGAGGCAGGACCAGGAAACACTGTGGGTAAGAGTGATGCTCTTCCTCACTCTTACACTCGAATATGTGAGGCAGGGTTGGTTTGTCAACAGGGCTATAATTTTGATATGTTGATGGAGTGTTTGCGCACCTTGTCTGGGTGTCACCAAGTCTCCATAAAGGCTCAGAATGACAGATGATGATGATTACATACAGGGATGTAGCCATGGTTGCCTAAGCCTAACACATGTACCTACTGGCTCCTCACCCAGCAGGGGTGATGATTTCCAAAACATTTCACAGCCAAACTCACTAGCAACCTTTAACATCACAAATTCATCAAAGTAGTGCATAATGTTACTGCCAAATACTGGTAATCTTTGAAAGACATGCAGCTGAAAATGAACTGGGGTAAAAATCTTGTGCAGGGCTTTGCAAAGACAGGGGCAGGTGCTCAACTGAAGGCAAATGGCATTACATTTATGGGGGAGGTTGGTGGTGGCGGCATGAAATATTGTCAGTGGGTGTTGGACGAAACAAAACCAAACCAAACATCTGTGGACAGGAAGAATTAGTCAGCCCAGAAAGGCAATAAGGCCCAGAGAGGCATAAACATGAGAATCTGAAGCTTCCTGGGAAGAGCTGACAACTACACAGACCTCAGAGTCAGTCTCTAGTCTCTGTGGAGAGAATCAGTTAACATTATCCAGAAGTATCCTGTCATTTTAAAAAGAGCTCTTGTGGGAAAGGCTCATCTTTCAGTGTTCTGGGAAATAAATAACCAATAGGAGAGAGTTTATCAGCAAAAATAAGATTGCAATGGATCTATACTCATTTATTAGACTGCAGATAAGCTTGTTGGAGCGTGAGGCAATGCTATAAAGACTAAAATGAAATGTGAAATTGTATTTGCATCAGAGGTTGGTAGAAAATAAAAATCCTGACTAGGATTATGTTCCAACCACCATGCTTTCTAGAGCAACAACAGCACATTGTGCAGCACCATCAAATGTATTTTTTCTTAAAATCAGCTCATCAGAAAATGTGTTTAGGCTTTAAATAGTGACAACAGTCCAGCAGTCACAAAATGACACCAAGCTTACAGTAACAGTAAAAGGAAGTAAACTGTAAATTGTGAATGGAAGATTTTTGATTAGGTTCTCAAACACAAGTTGAACAGCGAGACAGTTGTCCCTCCGTTGCTCTCTAGTCCCCATACTGGTGAAATCGAGTATTACCACTGCAAAATATTGGCATTCTGCTAAGACTCTAAGATTACAGCAGTAAACAAAATTACACCACTGCTCATTTTGACTTCTTGCATAATCTTGGAGGAGGATAAAGTTATGTGAAATAGGCAGCATTTCCTGCTGGTGTTGGGACTTGGGCGTGGGTGTTGTGTTCATAAAGAGGGAAATGAGTTCCCTGTTCAATCTCGAACTATTTCCTCATGGTTCCTCTCACTTTATGAATCTTCTTGTCTTGTTTCAGCTACATTGTTCACTCATCTGTGTATTACTACACTGTATGGACAAAAGTATTGGGACACCTGACCATTACACCTACAGGGACTTTAATGACATTGCATTCAAATTCAGTCTTTAATATGGAGTTGGCCCCCCTTTGCAGTTAGGTCAGGCCTCTGATCTCATAGAAAAACCCATTACCCTAAAGGCAGTTTACTCTAGTTTACTATGTAAGTTATTTTGGAGTTTTGAGACCAAGCTGCACTTTTGATTTTCTCTCTTTTTCAAATGAAAACTAAAATGCTCTGAAAGGTCTCATGGAAACAGCAAAGAGGTTTAGGCACACAGGAACCTAAACAAAGAATTGTGTTTTGATGAGAATATCATTAACATGTCTACAACAACTGGGCCTTCAAATAAAGATAATGTAAAATTGAGACTATACTCTGGCAAATTACGGCTTCTAAAAGCAATCAGCAAAAAAAACTGAGTACATAAAAACGCTTGGATTTTCTTAAATATCTAAATGCTGAATATTTTCCTCGTTTTTAAATTTTCTTACATTGTTCCCTAAATGATCACCAATTAATAATTTTTTTAAATCCCACAGCTATAAAAATCAGGACTGTGACTCCTGAAGTGCTGATTTTGGTGCCTGTTGGACATCAAACAGAGGCGTCCAAAACAGCCACGCTTACCTGCATCATCAGAGGATTACACGCCATCCCAGTGGGCATCACTTGGAAGATTAATAACACGTCTGTGGCACAGACACACACCAGCAGCAAGGCGTTCAAACAGCCTGACGGAACATTCACTGCTTTAGGATTCTTCACTGCGCCGCTTCATGAGTGGAAGAGTAATGAGGTGTACAGGTGTGAGGTGAAGCAAGGAGGACAAATTTATTACAAAGAAGTGTGGCACTCTCTCTGTGATCAATTTTTAAGTCTGTGATTCTTTCTGGGGTTTTTTTTCTAAATTCTGGATATGTTTCCTAATGCACTGAGAACTGTATATGCACCAAATGTTCTTATTAACTGTACATTCACTGTTTTTATTCATTGTAAATAGTTCATATTGAGAATAGTCACTGTCAAAAGTTTGGGGACATCTTGTTTTCTTTGATATTTCAGCTGTTTTGTAATTTTTGGGGTACATTTTACAACACTCAGTTTCAGAATCTTTGCTGGTCAAATTGCACTAATATTAAATAAACAGCCACATTTAATGACTATGTAGTGAAGTAATCCATACAGTCTCATGTGATTTTCTGCATGTGTCTGTCCACACGTGTATGTGTAAGTGTGTGTGATTATTGGCTACAATCACCTGTTTGTTATATGAAGGATCAATTCTTCAGCTCTCAAAAAGAAATGTCAGCATCAGAAGCATCAATACTTCAGCATCAAGCCATCCACCACTACCTGTAACGAGGACAGAGAATTCTGTCTGTCATCATAACAGCCGTCTGCGGTTGGAAGCCCAAGAGAGTATAAACGGCCACACTCTCTCTGGGTGGGTCGGATCCCCCTCCCCCATCACTCAGTGTGCTGCTAGCCAGAGCAGGCTTTTGTCAGCAAATTTCGCAGAATCGGCAGCAAGCTTTCTCCTCTGAGCTTGTGTAGCTGTCCAATGACATTGTATTTGCAGTTGAAAACATGTGGTGTTTCGCATGACTTGGAGAAAGCACGAATTAGCTTTCCCCCTCCAAGTGTTGGTGGGTTGTATGATTGGAGTGTCGGATACTAAATTGAAGAGAAACCTGGGAAAATTATTCTGTAAACTGTGCAGTTATGGGACACTGGAAATTTATTCACGGGGCAAACTCTGTTCATGTCATATGATGCAACATGAGCAACACTCACCTAATTAGGGAGCAATCAGTGATTTAGGTTCCCGGTTTCCTCAAAAGCACATATTCAGCTCAAACTTCACAACAAAGAGATAAAATGTGTGAAGCTTGGTATTATTTCCGAAACAGGATGCAAATATTTACATATGTAATATTGTTTTCTCTCAGACTAAACCTGATTTTTCTTAATCTGTTAAGCTCCTGCAAACCAACAGAGAAAGCATGTTTTTTTTAATATAAAAATGCCTTGAATTTGAATGAAAAGAGATACATGCAAACATTTGGCCGGCTGTCTTATGTGTAGGACTTAAGTTTGGATGTAAAAACGTAAGCAGTGTGATGTTATGTCATTGCAGGACATGGCACATTTGGAAAAATGTATTAACCAAGTTGGTCTTCCCACTTTTTCACAGAAACATAATTTTTCTCTCTGACTGCTGCCCCATAACTTCACAATTTTTGTGGCGCATGATGACTGGACAATTACTGTCATAAGGCACATCACACCTATAATGTCATGGATTTAAAGGTCCATGAACAACAGGTTCTATCGTTGCTTCCGGCGCCTCCTGTCATCCCAGTGTTTAATAAGATGTAATAATGAAATTTAGAGTTTTTAGAACAGTTTAGAACAGCTTCGTTCTGGTAACAACCATTTCTTGATGGTCCTTTTTAATATGTGTGTATTGGACGTGGTCCAACATTCTGCTCTTTCTACTGAAAATGTATCAATTTGGAGATACAAAATTTTGCCTTGACAACAAATTACACTTGTATTCTGTCTCAGTGTTCTACAATAGGAACAGTGATGTACAACTGCATAGATTTGAAATAATTAAGAAGCCAATAATTAAAAAATAAATATTTGATGTGTCCAGAATAGCTAATTCTAAAACTGAAATGATGAAATGTGTTAGTTTGTTTGCCTGCGTCTCCTGGTTCTTGACCGCCAGCAGCCCTGTCGCCTGGTCCCTTGCCCACCAGTCTTCTGGTCTCTGTATCTGTTCCAAACACGTTTCTGGCACCTGTCCTAGTGTCACCTGTTTTGTCAGTTCCTGTCACAGACCTTGTTGTTGTGTATGTTGTGGTTTTTGTCCCTTTCCCAGTTCTTTAGTCTACCCAGCCATGCGTCCATTCCGCTGTCCTATGTCCAGTCCCTTAGCCAATCACCTTTCCAGTTTCCTGTCAGGAACCGTGTCCAGTCTTCATGTCTCCAGCCTCTCCTCTAGGCTGACTCCCATGGTAGATTATTGTTTATGCCTCAGGAGCTGCGCTCTGGAGTGGGGGGTTCTGTAACATCTCTGATATGTTGGAGGTATATAACCTTGCTGTGTCTCTTAGATCTGCAGGAGCTGAAAAGTCACTATGCAGTTCACTACTAGAACAAACTGCCCATCAGTATCAGATCTGCACCAACACTAGCTTTAACACTAGGACCGCCAACATTCCAGCCCCCCCTAGAACCGCCAAGGGGGGTAATTTTGACCCCCCCTGCTGCAATAGCGTCAGTGATGCTAAGATGTAATTTCTAGAGCTGTGAAGCGCCTCATTCACATCTTCGTTTTTAAATACTGACGGAGACTCATGAATTAAAGCAAAAAATAATAATCTGATGGAATGTTTTTTTTTGTAAACCAAATGTTAAACAGATGCTAGGTCGGGTAAATGCTTAGAGTAAATCTAGAACAATACACTGTAATTATTCAATAGGTTCAGTACTCAAGTAAGTTTTGTTCATCTGAACACAATCTTTAAACAAGAGTAAAGTGCCTGAATATACAGCACAGCCACGAAAAGTTCAGCCTTTACTCTCTTTAGCTTACTACCGTT
>JBBPCY010073102.1:0-10548 GCA_037974405.1 Brachyalestes nurse
GCCTCATTTTTTTCCTCTTTTTTTTTTTTTACCAAAGTGAACTGAGGCTAAAATGAAGCTAAAACGGAGCTTGAGGCTAGAATGAGGCTAAAATTGGGGTACAACGGGGCTAAACGGAGGATGAAACGGACGTAAAGGCCAAAAACAAGGCTAAAAGCAACGGAGTTAAATAATAGCATTGTTTTTAACTTCTGTTTTATCCACGGGTTAGCCCCGTTTTACCCTCATTTTAGGCTCTTTTGTAGCCTTTAGCTCCGTTTCAGCTTCATTTCAGCATCATTTCTAGCCTCTAGTTCATTTTGGTTGGTTGAGCTCTGTTTCTAGAAGGCAAGTGTTAAGCGGACTAGAAAATAGCGTGCTTTGGTTGAGGGAAAAAAAATGAGGAAGATCATAGAACTGCAATAGATAGATACAATGTAGTTTATATAGACAATACTACGATCTTTCTGCTTTGGCAAATCGTCAGTACAGGTGCTGGTCATAAAATTAGAATGTCTTCAAAAAGTTATTACTTAAGACCAATACAAAGAAAGGATTTTTAGAAATCTTGAACAACTGAAATGTATGAACATGAAAAGTATGAGGATGTACAGCACTCTTCTGCAGCTCTTCTCCATTGTTGAGTCTGGCATATCCCATCTTCCTCTATGGCAGTGGTTCTCAAACTGTGGGGCACGCCCCCTAGGGGGTGGGGCGCAGAGGTATTGCAGAGGGGCGCACCAATGGGAGAGCCTACACTTGTATTGTTACCTTGTCTTATGTAGGCTACATTTTTTCTACATGTTTGTGTGGGTGGTTAAATTTAGTATTGTGCCTTTTCAAAGAAGTTACATCTTATTTACTGATGGAGATTAATCTTTTCTGAAGCTATTTGTACAAAATGAGCTGAAAACATTAAAAACACAAAGTTCAAGTGTCCCTATGGTTTCTCAAGACGCGGCATAAACAAACCCCTTCCGAATTTCAAGATCAAATACAAATACATGACATTTTTCCCACTCACTTTGACACACTCCAGCGGTTTAGTTCTTCACAGTTCTTATGTTAAGTAGGATATTGGTGTCCAGAGCACTCTGAGCCCAGCGGCTGTGTGAAATCATGAGCTGTAGAACATCGGCTATTTTGAAAGGTATACAGTTAACGACCCAAATACAAATATTGATATAGTCTAAGGCTTTTATTTTTGTGTTTTCATTGTGAAATGACTTAAGGTGTCATTTTTGATATGGAGTTTCAAATGTATAAATGGATAAACCACTCTCAGCACAAACCAACAGTGGCACACCTTAAAGTGGATATGCTTGTTCATTTGTAGGGCCAGTATGAAGAACAGACCGAGCTCCTGAAAAAGGGGACCAGACTGTCTTCTCTTCCTCTGCTCCCGGTGCCCACAGCTCCTGCTCCTCCTCCTCTACCGGTAAGAATCTCACACCGAATTTTTGGTCAGAGTTTACTTGTGGTTCTCTGCGTTTAGTCCACAAAGCATATTCTGAATGTGGAAAATGCATAACAATGCTAAATGCCTTTTATAAATGGAGGTGGGAGGCATGGTTATGACCAGAAAGTTTAAAATCCTTGACCAGCCGATTTATATCCTAACACCATGGAAACCAACCAAATAAGTCCCAGAGCAACTGTAGGTAGTGCTTCAAACACGGTGAGCCTGTTGTTTTGTGGAGGTCGTTCATCTCTCACTGGTTAAATTGTGTCAGCAGCAAACATTTGTGAAGGTGATTCATGGAAGCAGCTCTTTTGTACCATGACAGCGTTTTGTGTGGGGAAAATGTGTGGTTTTGCAGATTAGTCTTGATTAGGGTGGTTGTGTGGTGGAGGTTGAGATGCCCCCTGAGTAACATCTGCCAATCCTGCCCCCCCCCCCTCCAGAGTTTGGGCCTGTTTTTCAGCCCCCTCTCCACATCATATGTAGAACAGGGGACATATTGTAGCTGCAAAGTTGCAGGGAAGTGAATTAAGAGAAGGTAATTTGAGACCAACATGGACAAAGTCGAGAAGTGTCTCTGTGGAAGCTGTGGATCGCTCCTCCAGCTTAACCACTCAGATTAAACTTGGCACAGTATGTGTAGGCTGATTTTATATTCACATATTATCCAGTTATTATTTGCGTGATTCCAAACCTGAGTATTAAACCAAATTTCCAGCAACGTTTGAATGGAAAATGTTTGCAGATAAAGACGGTCAGTTTGTTAAAACCACTCACGGGTCGAGACAATAAGTGTCTTGTTGCAGTGGCACCTGTCTAGGTGTGATATTTTTTATATATATATACGGCTGCAAGTGAACAGTCTGTTCTTGAAGTTGATGTAGAAGTGGGAAAAGTGTGCAGGCTGTACATCGGATAAAAGTGACCGGCATAAGCCAGATTGTGATGGCTGGACGTCATATTTATAAAAAGTCTTGAGGGGTGTTCCAAGTATGCAGTTACCAAACACAATCCAATAAATAACAACTGGTGAAACAGGAATGGGGTCATGGACGCGTGGAAGAGTGTTTGTGTGTAAAAAAAAAAAAATGTTATACTTAAAATTTGTTTACTTTGTAACTGCATATTTCTGTGGCCATACAATTAACATTAACCTAGTTATCATATGTATTATATTTATATATAAATTTGTGTACAATACTGTTTTGTTTGTCTCACTGTTGTGCCTCATAGTATTTAATTTAAAGTACTTTTTTTTGTAATTACTTACTCACTTGGAGAACAGTCACAGGCTTGGGTCGCCTTTAAGTTTGAGTTCATTCATTTAAGTGTTGGATATGCGAATGGCCATCTTCACTGAAGCTTCCCTTTTTAACTGCAGCATACAGTGCCACAGGCACCATACGGAGCACATCATCCTCCTCTTGTTAGACCCCAAGTGCACACAGCATTTAACACCCCTCTGGCCCAGCCTGGCGAGAGAGCTACACACACACCTCCAGCACCCGGCGTTCCTGCGGCTCACGCAGAGGCTCCTGTGAGACCGGTTCCTCCTGCGGTGTCTGCTGCTCCAGCCCCCAGGGCTCCTCCCCCGGCTCAGCAGCACCTTAATGTGTTCGATAGGATCGTAGATCGCCTCAGCTCCATGTTCCCTCACTACAGCAGGTGACACACCACACACACACACACACACACACACACACACCAGCTGTTTGACTGTGTTTAGACAGTCAATAAACAACTGTTGCTGTTTTCAACCAAATGTGTGTGTTTCAGGCCAATCCTCTCCAGGTTTATTCATGAGGTCCGTGCTGCTAACGAGGGAAGTCTGAACATGCTGACGTATGAGGATGTGATCAACAGAGTCGCGCAGCTCATTCTCGACCACCAGGAGACCGCACGAGTGAGACACCAAAACTAAAAAGTCCTTCGCCCTTCATTCTAAAAATTCAGAATTTTACGCTTCACATTAACAGCCACTGCTTAAGTTAACAACACTGCAGCAATTCTGAAGATGCGGCTGGCAGTGATGACATTTTATATTAAAGGTATTTTTTAAAATTTAAATAAAAATCGATAGTCCCAGACCGTGGTAAGCGCCGGTGGGTAAACTTTATAACTTTCTCTAGTGAGGGTGGAGTCGCGCGCAGCACCAGGCGCTCCACAGCACAGCTGAAGCTGTTTTGTGCTCGTTTACTTGTACTTGAGTGGTTATTTAATTCAAGTAAGAGTACGTTTACTTTGAGTTTAGGTTACTCTGACCTTGAGTTACTGAGTGGTGATGTAATTAATGATTTTGTGTGACTCGGGTGTAACAAGTTCTCACATGACAGCTGCATATTCTTATTGTATGAACGACCAGTTCGTTCACAAATCAGAAATACAGTTCTTCGGATCTGAGTCTCTTGTTCATTACAGATATACAGATATTGAACGGCTACTGTAGAGTAAATAGAATTATCTTTATTTTATTTTATGATCTTTATTTTATTAGCGCCGAGCTTTCATACATGCAGCCAGAGTTTTGGCTAGTGTCCAAAACTTGTGTATTAAACTTTACCAAATGAAGCGAACCGTGTTGGTGTTTAAGAGCTCAGATCACTCTACAGCGCCACACTAGTTTCCCCGAAAATGAACAAATGATTGGAAACCCAGTTGTTCTGAAGCAGTGTGGTGTAACCAGTGCTGTTGTGTGTCTAGGAGCAGATCAGTTTGGTGAGTGGGGATCTGGTTGGTGTGAG
Source organism: Brachyalestes nurse (assembly GCA_037974405.1). Lineage (NCBI taxonomy): Eukaryota > Metazoa > Chordata > Actinopteri > Characiformes > Alestidae > Brachyalestes > Brachyalestes nurse. The sequence goes on from JBBPCY010073102.1 coordinate 4,183, forward strand.
ACAGAGTGCAGTATCTAGTCCAACTCCCTCTTCAGATTCCAGCAGGGCTACTCCAACTCCCCCACCTGCACATGCGTGGAAGAACGTGTCTTCTCAACATCGCAGCTCCTCTAAAGCGGTGAGAGTTTATAGCCTTCCACACACACACACTCACTCACTCACTCACTCAAATCTTCAGTATCCATGCTCACACGTTCACATCACACAGTCATACCCACTCAGTCATTCTCATGATCAGACATTGGCCAACACTTCTGATGCCAAATTCTCACCAGGCGTAACACGTCAGCGTCATGCAAGAGTGCCGTATTAGAAGTGTGAGCCACCATGCGTCCAGGCCACACTGCCCACAACATGTAAATGATTCAGCCAGGCACTTTTTTCTCCTTTTCTTAACCAATAAGAGATTTCCAGCAAGTTTTAAAACTTGCTTGCAAAAAACAGATTTGTTTATTAAATCAAAATCACAACTTTTTTTTTTTACCGCTGTGTTAGACGCACTCGAACCATGTCCAGTATGAATCAGCTGTAGGACTTTAGTATAATTAAATAACCTCATTTTGCTGCTGTGGCTCTGTTTCTAGCTGAACATGGAGGACCCATGTATTATCTGTCATGAGGATATGGCACCCGAGGACCTGTGCGTGCTGGAGTGCCGCCACAGTTTCCACAGAGAGGTAAGAACTAAAGCATCGGTCATTTCAGTACTACTTTTAAAAAAAAAAATTTAAAAAAAAGAAGGAAAACATGTTGCATTTCATTGGCATTCAGCTTTTTTGACAAATGGATTAATGAGAGTTTGGCATTTATAAGGGTCCTGGTGGATCCTTGAAAAAATATTCAAAAGTATAAAAAATGTTTTTTACTTTTTTTAGTCCTTGAAAGGTATTGAAAAGTCTGGAATTTTAAAGGGGGTGCCATTTAAATTAGGGTGGAATAAAGCAACGCTATCTGTTCCCGGTTAGCCTATTTTTTTACTTTTTTTTTTTTTTTTTACCAGCGCACATCACCCTCTATAGCACAGGGGGGCAGTGTTTACCCCATAGGTTTATATGCATGCCATAGAATGAGAACTAGTGCTGCATGTGTGTAGCTGGGAGACGTTTCCCCTAAAGCTGCGAGTGTAGAACGGGAGAGTGGGTAAATGCAAATTCAACGAGAGATGGTTGGAGCATGAGAAGTACTGTGGCTGGTTGAAAAAGACATTTTATGTTCGAGTATTTGCTCCAATAAATACAGTTTGTGCCTTTGTTGAAATCAACAAATGCGTGATAGTCTTAAGTTTTCTTCTTAGAGGTCTTGAACTTGCATATCTAAAATGTGCAGATACCCTGAGTTATGCATGAGATTTGTTGGAGGATGTTTCATTTTGTTTCTTGGATTTGTGCCTTTAATTAGTTTCGTCCTGTAATTCGCTTGCAGACCAAAATCCTTAATAGTTTTGTTTTTTTGTGTTTAGTGTATAAAGTCATGGCTGAAGGAGCAGAGTACCTGTCCCACCTGCAGAGAGCATGCGCTCCTACCTGAGGACTTCCCCATGCTGCCTGGGCGACACCGCAGAGGACACACAACATCCTTCACTTAAACACACACACACACACACCCTTGAAACTTGTACACACATACAGTGCATTAAGTGGAACCTGACCAAGACTCTAGCCAATCATTCGTCTTCTGTTCTGTGACTCGCCCACCCATCACGATATTTACATACTGGACATTACTGAAGTTTTTTTTTTTTCTCGACACTGTACTCTCTCATTAAGGACCAATCAGTTTGTTGGAGTTTTTTTTAACGATCGTTCTTTTGGAATTACATTATGCTGTTGGAGACATTCATTGTTTACTAACTGTATATATTTTACATATTTTAAAGTTTTTGATTTAAAAAAAAAATACAATTTTTTAACTTTCTTCCAGTTCATTCGCATTTAACCGTATTTAACACAATGCCAGGAATGGCATGTGTGCGTGAATGTAATTCATGTGATGTAATACAGAAATGACTTTGTGTGTGTTTTTGTATTTTTATTTTGAGTGCCTAAAGGCAAACGTATTAAAAATCCAGAGAACAGATTTGACTGTGTGTCTAAATATAGCCATGAAACGTGAGTTAGTCCTTTATTTCTGGGTTGTGTTACTATTAATAGCTCGTGGCATAAAACAGTCCACCGGAATTCTCTAACGATGTTTGTATTTCCTTTAGTTCTTTCTTTTCAGAGCAGCCGCCATGACAGCCAGTCTAAATCTGTTTTAAAGCGAAGTCTGTGGCAGGCTTGAGTGTAATGGAGGTCCAGAGCGTGGTAGTGTGAGAGCTGTAGAGAACTGGGACTGCACAGTTTGTTAAAGCACCCCCTTATTTCTTCATTCAGTGGAGCCCACCCGGTCACAACGGTCACAATCTAAATAATCATTTTGGACAGAAACTGCAATGTACATAATGTTATATTCACATGAGCTTTAACATTACAATTCAAAAGAGAAAAAATCAGAGTACCTCAATATGCTAAAACATCACAGATAGAAACCATGTGTGCGCTACACAATAACATTCCAACTGAAGGTTATAACAGCTGATTAAGCTGGCAATAGTGGAACTGGTTGCCTTCGTCAGCTTGGCACTGTGTCCTTATAGTACTCCATCTAAGAGCAGAAGGTTTTGAAAGGACGTGAGCCGTCACTCATCACTAACAGCACCTTATTTTTGCTGTAGTTTACCAACAGCACACTGTGAACATAAGTACTGTTTTTTATAGGTGCTACAGCACCAATGACTGTCCCATTCATTGCAGCAACTTCTGATAAGGCCACTTCTCGCATGTCTTCCACAAGACTAGAGACTGCTGGACGTGTCATTCACACTCTGCACAACTTCAAAGGGAAGTTCTCCGTTATTAAATGATCGTCGTGAAGAACAATCACCACGTTCACCTCGAACTCTGGGGGGGAAAAAACAGTGACAGTAGATCAAAATAACAATGGAGATGGGTACAGTAATCTCCCACATTTCATGGGGGCTATGTTCCAAGAGCATCTGCAAAGTGGAAAAAACGCGTCTTGTTTTTTAAATAAAAAAAAAAAAGCATAAAATGCCTGTTTTTATAGTGTAAACCCTAAATATGCCCCCAGAACACTTTTTCATTTTAAACTGCATTACCCTTAAAGGAAATGTAAAGGTAAACCCGTCTTTTAATTTAAATTCCCCGCCGAGATATGCAACTCGGAAGGCTGCGTGACAAAAGTATTGGGACCCGGTTTTCGGAGAATAAAACCTGATCTACTCGGGCTAAAAATACAAATGAGGGCTCGTTGGAAAGGTCTCCTGGAGATCTACTGAACTGTGGAGTTTGAAGTGTATTCCCCGCCGAGATATGCAACTCAGAATGTCGCGGGACAAAAGTATTGGGACAAACCGGCGAGGTGAACGGGTCCCTTTGTGCGAAAACATCCAGAAAAAATGTATATATTTATTGCCACAAAAAAGCAAAAACAAGGTGGAGGATATTTGCAGTTTCCGCGTTATTGTGGGGATCTCTGCGTAAAACTATGAGTTCGGTTCTCAAAAAAAAAATCCGCATAAAACTGGGGGATTACTGTACTTCATGCTAGCTCTGCCTGGAAGAAGTCTGCTGTCTTGGTTCAGAAAGAGAGAGAATAGGTAGAACCCAACACACATCATCTTCAGCTTGATGGCAAAGGAAGGGAACTAACCGACTTTAAAATTGGTGGTTTCCAGTGTAGGGCAAGTGAAGAGCCTGGGGAAAACCATGTATATCGGGATGGGGAGGCCATGACACACATCCCCTTCTGCTATCTGGATATTCTGGATCTCTGTTGCATCCCTGGCATACCCCTCAGCACAACCTGCAACAGGGTAACACATTTCAAACAAAATTTACTAAGAAAAAGTACAAAAAACATTTATTACTTATTCTCAGTCTTGGTCCTGGAACATACTTGATCCATTTAACCAGTTCATTAACAAGCCCTGTCTGAGTTAAAGTAGGTGTGTCAACAACATGTACATGGCAGAAACACTCCAGGACCAGGATTCAACACTTCTGCTGCAGACGGTGATGTGCGTTTCTTATTTAGTTTAAGTTTATTCATATAACACATTATCATTCAAAAGGTCGATCAATGTGCTTTACAGAAACAGAAAATACGAATAAGAATAAGATAATGGGAGGGATAAAAGAAGTAAAAGAATAATAAACCCATTATGAACCCTAAACTGACACCTTGTTATGTGCTGTTCTTGTCTTTAATGTATTTGGATATGATTCAGGCAAAAACACTTCCTTTCTAACCACAAACGAATCGCCTGCTGGTCTCCAGTGTTTTGTATGGAACGTGAATAGATCCGCATGTATCCTCACTCACCGCACGTTTCCACACGGACGAGCTGCAGCTCGATGCTCTTGATGGCGACCTCTGATCTCTCGACCACCAGCTCCCCCGTGAGCGGCTGTGTGATCACACAGTTGGTTGCATCCAGGTGACCTCTGATCAGGAACTTTGGGAGAGAACTCCTCTGTGATAACAACAACACACAGTAAGAAATTAGAATGTAAACCATTTTAAGTGAAAATCCAATACCATAAGTAGTGAAATGTGTTATGCTGAAAATTAATTCTGTTACTCAAGTCAAGTAGGTTTTTTATTGTCATTTCTATACTAGGGGTGAGGTCACGGTTCGGTTCACACTATAGTTCTGACATCACGGTTCGGTACGGTTAATGATCAGTGTTGGGCAAGTTACTTTAAAAAAGTAATTAAACTACTGATTACTGATTACTCCCTATAAAAGTAATCAAAATACTAATGTGATTACTTTATTTCAAAAGTAATTAGTTACATTACTAGATAGATTACTATTTACTACTAGTTACAAACCTATGACAACTCACATAAAAAGGTAAAAAACCAGAAAGAAGTGGTTTCAAAAAAGAATCTTACAGCTTTGGAGTAGAAGTTATCCTTGTTTTTCTTGCCTTCCTAGAAAGTCAGGAATTTCAGGAAAATGTTCCCACAAACATGAGCGCACACACAAACACACTCTGATACGCCTGTTGTTGGCTTTCCACCAGAGTGGTTTTCCTGATGTTGGATAGGGGCGGAAGAGGCAGGAAGTGTTAAGAAAAAGGGAGAAAAATGGAGAAAAAAAATACAATTCTTTTTTGCAATTATAAGTTTCATATAACAAAAATTGCTTCAATTCATTCTTACATTTTATGACCTCTGTTCTAAGTAGCTGGACTTTTTCATAAAGCAGACTCATTTACAAGCAACAAACTATAAACCATCAAACAGTATGAAACCTTCAGAGTTGTCTGGAAAAATTAGCTTTTCGCTGCTCTGTTCAGATGTGTGGATCCTTTGGTGGGCTGCAAGGATACCTGGCAGCCGGGAACAGCACAACATTTAACACTAGAACCGTCATTTTGACCCCCCTGCTGCAATAGTGTCAGCAATGCTAAGATGTAATTTCTAGAGCTGTGAAGTGGCTCATTCCCACCTTCTTTTTTAAATAATAATGGAGACTTGACAAAATGAGTGTTTAAAATATATATTTCTGCGGGGTTTTTTCACTCACACCCACAGTGATCTCTCCTCCTTCTGACTCTCCTTCGCTCAGATCCTGGTACAATAGTCAGGCTTCTTTGGTCGTTATATAACTTTTGTATGGGTCCATGTCTTAAATTTTGCAGTATTTTAATTGATGGTGCGCTGTCAAAGTCGGATGACGTCATAAGTGTCTAGCGTTGCTAAGCAACCGGGAGCGGCGTGAGGGGCAGCTGGTGGACCGGTGGTTAGGAAGTTGCACCTGTGACTGGAAGGTTGTGGGTTCAAATCCCAGGACTGTCAATGCCACCAGTGAGGTACTCTTGAGCAAGGTACCGTCCCCACGCACTGCTCCCCTTGGTGCTTCACTTGGCGAATGGGTTAAATGCAGAGACACTTTACACAAGTTGCTCCTTATAAGTGTGTCTTTTTGTGACATCATAACCACGAGGAATTCAAAAAGCACTGGCCTGTACTTTTTGAAACTTTAAAAGTGTTTACAAAGTTTGTCAAAGGGGAAAAGGAAGGAACAAGATGGATGAAAAGAAACACAGGGAGAAGCAGATTCTGAAATTCTTTTTTTATTTGCCAGTATTTAATAAAAATAAACCTCACAGAATGGTAGCTTTAGCAGTACAGTGAAATACACTTACAGTTTATGAGCTTTAAAGGTGCATTCCAGAGTGTGGAGGGACTTTAGCAGTTGAATTTAATTACAATTTAATTATGCTGAACCCTCAGCTGCAGAACACACATGATGTCACATAATTTTCTATCTGTTAGCACCCAAATGAGGATGGG
>JBBPCY010073103.1:0-10548 GCA_037974405.1 Brachyalestes nurse
TGTGAAGTCAGATAGACGCACACTGTGGCACAGATATAATGATCAGTGTCAGTCAGATACCACTGTTTCTTCAAAAAGGCTTAGCATATGATTATTATATGCTAATTATACCAACTATCACGCAATATAGAACTAGCTTCATCACAAAAATTGTACGTGCGGGAAAAACTAAACACAGATTTGAAATCAGCATGATAAACACTACAAAACCCACATAAACTTATCTCTGATGATCCGATGATTTTGTGTAATTATTGAAGGTTAATATTGTAGGAGCAATGTGCAAAGTTCAAATCAAACATTAGCCTTAAAACAATATCACGCAGACTTTCTAATGTGATACTGTTTCGTGTGTTGTTATCTATAGAAAATAGAAAAGTTTTGACATGGCTGTTCCTAGTTTTTTTTACTTTTCCATATGTCCATTTTTATGAATAACTGCATTCCATGCAGTCTCAAAAACCACATAAGTAACTCTGTTAGACAACTTCATAACATTTTAGGAGGGTAGCAGTTTGCACAATGCTAATTTGTAAGGTATAAGCTTCCATTATCTGTAGCGGACATGTCTTGACTGATTGACTACACTTGGATAGTATTTGTAATTTAGGAAGTGTTGTGTAAATCACACCCTCTCCCCAAACTATCATTTTCAGATGTGTACACAAATCTCCTTTTCTTGCCGGATTTCAAAGCGCAGCGAGGTCTTTGAAACGAGTGAAACCCATTCTGAGTGGTTGGTGGCACCTTTTGTTGGAAAGCTTTGACAATGTGTTGATCTCATTTGAATTGTGACCTATTTAGCCGCCCAAGAAGAGAAGAGAAGGGAAGGAGAGATTGATGGATGAGGAAGCTCTAATTTTCACCAGCGATTTCACAGACACGGTCTATAAACAATGAGGTGCCTGAATCATTGCTGAATCATGTTCAGTGAGGAATATCCCGTTCCAGTGACTGATATTTGTCAGTTTTCCGCTTTTCAGTAATCGCATACTAATAGATCGTTGAGTAAGGCTGCATAAAATGCAATTTTCATTCAATGAAGCTTTATGATGCCGATGCTCACCGCAGAATAAGCAGATTAATATACCTCATGGCAATACTGGAAAGAAGGCCAGGCCAAGACGTGTGTACCTGTCTGAACCCTGTACACTGAAAGGACTAGTCTCATCTTAATTTCTGCCTCTTATCCAGGACCAGGTTGTGGGGGGAACAGGTTGAGGAGGGTGGAGCAGACATTCTTTTCCCTGGCCATGTCCACCAGCTCCTTCTGAGCGATCCCAAGGCATTCCTAGGCTAGCTGAGATATATAATCCTCCCTGGGTCTGCCCCGTGGTCTCCTCCCTGGAGGTGCCCAAGAGGCATTATGACTAGAGGCCCGAACCACTTCAGCTTGTTCCTGCTCCTGGAGGAACAGCGGCTCTGCTGCAAGCCCCTCCTGAACGGCTGAGTTCCTCAGGGTGTGCACAATCACTGTTGATCTACTGCTCCATTTTTCCATCACTCGTGAATAAGACCCCAAGATACTAGTACTCCTCCACTTGAGGCAGTATCTCACTTCCAACTCCCAAATAGTTGGAAATGACATTTACTCTTCCTCCTTATCTAAAACATACTGACTCAGCCAGGACATTGGGGTGCAATATTATTTATTGTGGTACTGGAGCTCCAAATCTAACGTAGCATGTTAACTACATGCTTACATCATTACACTCACTTTAAACCATGTGAAATTGTTGAGTAATCTTAAATAGACTGGTTTATGTGGTTTATTGCTCTGTATGACTCACTGGTGATTATGAAAAAAATATGAATCATATCTTACAATGCAGTGGAAGTAAAATTGCTTTGTGTCATCCTCATGCTTTTAGGCTGGAATACATTCACACAGTTACTTTGACCTGTTCTTGCAGAATACAGGAAATGTCTAAAATTCTGCCTGTTTGTTATTTATTGTATTTGAAAAACTTCAGATATACCGTCGTAAAAACATAATTCAGTGTTTAAGTTCAAAAGGACTACTGAAGGATTTATGACCTCAAAGTGTGTGTTCTTGGTTTGGACATAATTCATAAATATTTGGTGATGAAAGAAAGGTATTAAAGCTTTTGTTACATTATAGAATTCAAAGTTTAGTAAACGTGCAGAGTTGTGTGAGTCTGTTGTCTTTGTATTTTGTCATACATTTTTAAAAATGACTAAAAAGATACAGCATGTACAATTTCCAGACTGCTGATAACTCAACTGTTATGTTGGTTTTGTCAGGCTAAAATCATATCCCATTGTTTTTACGATGGAAGGGGTAAGACGGAGTGTCAGCCACGAGGGGGCTTGCTTCAGAAGTTTGTTTTAGTGCCGTTTTCTGCCAGTTCTACCAGTTCAGCCTGTATTACTGGAAAAGAAGTGAGCAGGCAGCGACTGTGCTTGGTGCATTTTCAATAAAGATTTTCTATGACAACTTATTCCTTTCTTGGGTTGCGGGTACCCGGAGCCTATGCCGGGGTTTACAGGCGTTAGGCAGGGACTCACACCTACGGTCAATTTAAAATCCCCAATTCACCTGACACACGGAGGAAACCCACACCATGAGGGAACATGCAAACTCTACACACACAAGACCAGGACCCAGATTCAAACCCCCAACCCTGGAGGTGTGAGGCAATAGTGCAACCCACTGCGCAACTGTGGGGCCCAAGACTAAATTATGAATTTGTATTATAAATTTGATCGCCCTGTGGTGGACTGGGGCCCTGTTGGCCCAGGGATAGGTTCCGGGTTACAGAAAATGAAGCGGTTACAGAAAATGAACGAATTATGGAATAAAGGAATTTGGTGGAATTCATTCATTTTTAGAAATGAGGGGGCTTTACCTAATTTATCTGTTTTTTCACAGGGTTTTTGTTGGTACCATTTCAGAATTACTCACCTACTGATAGACAGGTGGGGTCATAGTTTGTGTGCATGTACTGTCTTGCGGTTTCTGTATTTTGTTAACAGCTTGCCGTTTCGAGCTGCGTTGTTACGTTCATACTTCCTCCGATTTTTTATCCTGAGTTCTAGTTGCTAGCCTTCCTGTGTCTTAGTTTGTCTTGTTTTGACCTTTTCTTGCCTGCTGTTCCTCATCCTGGATATGAATATGCCTCTGATAAATTTTTCTGCCCATTCACTGACCCCTCCCATGGACTATGAATATGAGGAAATGCTGCAATAAAGATGTCTCTCTCTCTTACATCCGACTGCCTCAGGCGTTCATTCTGTGCACTATCTGACTCTCCAATAGATTATCACACTAAAATCTGGTGTTTCTACTTGGACTGCTCTGGACTGCTGTACTGGTATCAGATATGTCTCTCTCTGTCTGTGTATTGGGGCATCATACTTGTATCAGGTTCTCTCCTACAGTCTCTCGCCCTTTCTTTCTGCTACAGACATTTCCTCTTTCCCTGTCTCCAGAGCAATATTGCATTTCTATTAGATACTGTCTCCTGTCATCTTCCTGATTGCACTGAAATCAGACATTCTATATCCCAGTCTGTACAGTACCAGACTTAAATGCAGCCCTCTAATGATGGTGGTCCATTGCATTTATATGAAATGCCATATCGTCTCTTTCTTTATGCAGTATTATGCTTTTATCAGGCAGTTCCATTTTCTCTGACAGAGTGTTGTACTCAGACATTCTCCCTAGGGTCGCAGTGCTTACTAGTTATGTAGTCAACAACATCCATTACAGAAGAAAGCTCATGTGTTGTTTACTTAAAATCAAAAGTGCACTATAATGCTCATATAATCAAAGACGGATTGTAATACACTATAGTTAAGGTATAGTTAAGGTAAAGGGCAATCTTGTGTTATTAATAGAACATTATACTCTCTCAGAAATCTAAGCTACTAAACTGTCAGTGGGATGTACCCCCATGTAACTTTGAGGTTAAGTCTGTACTAGTTACTTTAACGAACATTATTGTTGGATCATAATTGTTCTTTTTATTTAGGCTCTGGGTACCCATGGCCCTAGTAAAGATTAAACGGTTACAGAAAATGAAAATGAATGGATGAATGATTCCATACTAAACTTTTATTGTTATTTTTGCTTTCTAAACACATTACAAAGGTTATGGCAATGAGGAAGTTATAGTTAGAACTTAACATGTATTGTTGTACCACCAAGGTTACACTTCCATTGCTCTCAGTAAACATAAGTAAATCTGTAATGTACCTTTTTTTCTGACAGTGTATTAGGTTCAATCTTTATTTTATCCATGTAGCCATACTGACAGATTGTAATAAACTACAGGAAATGTAGGGGGCAATATTGCTTCTAATGTTTCACCGCACCTGTTGTGCAGATGAAATCGTTTTTTTAGTCAGTTGATTAAATAGTCGTCAGTATAATTATATTAGTCAGTATTAAAAAAATGATAGAAATAACAGCTGATCACAGTTCTGATGACTTCCCTCGCCCACTCCGGTGCAGTGTTGTGTCAGTATCTGTTTCTCTGAGCTCCAGACAGGCTGAGTTTTCCACTTCGTGGCCGGAGGGGAAGTGGCCTGCTGGGCCTGGCTCTGCTGAAACTCACTGCAATCTGCCAGCTCAGTAGGGGGTGTGACCATCACAGCCTGACGGAACTAGCTCTAGTAGTGGACACACTCTCTTTAGGGGCTGTGATTTCACAAGTTAGACTTTCGATAGAATGCTGCTCTGGGACAGCAATTGTTGTAAAAAGTGCAAAACAAATTAAACCAAACAAATGAAACTTTTTTTTTTGTCAAAATGCTCTTGCCTTTGCACTGTCCGCTTTCTGCCGTATCTTTTCTTTTCTTTTCTTATCTCAAAGCAAACAGAAAAAGGTAAGCAATATAAATCTGTCAACACAAAATGTAAATCAAAAGTATGAGTGGGAACCTAAATGATTGATCCATTATTTAAGCTTGGGCTGTCTTTATTCATCAGTTAAATTGGAGTCTTTTGATTGAAAAAGCATCAGTTACAATTTACCTTCTTAAAAATAAGTATTGGATTTCCAATGTTTGGAGTACCAAACAAAAGGCAAGAAGTCACTTCTTTCTGGAGACCCCACTGGATTTGTGTACTTATTCCAGTCTAATCAGGTCACAACCAATCACGTATCATTGTATTGCAGACAGAACTGATGAACTGCAACACAAAACCATTAAGGTAAAAGTTAATACAAATGAAATGCATCTAAGCTGTAACCATCCAATAACCCAAAACTGACTTGACAGTTGATTAATCCAATTAACGGAAACCACCAAAGTGCTAACTAGAACTAGAACTTTGCCAGACCATTCAACAAACTCATTCAACATTAATGTCTTCTTGTTTTTAAATAATACAATAATAATGTTTATTGCAGTTAAAATTGAAAAATGCTGTTTTATAATCCTTGATAGAGTATCACTTTGAAAAAATATATATAATGTAATACTTTGAGTATTACTTTGTATTTTAAGATACATTGAAACTTACAGGTCTTCCCTTTTCCTGTAAAGTAATCATTTTTTCTGTAAAGTTATTCTTTCTTTCTTGTGAAGTTGTCATTTTTCTTCTTGTAAAGTTATTGTTTTTTTTCCTGTAAAGTTATTATTTTGGAGACACGTAGTTAAGTTTAGGAACACAACAATATGACCAAAAAGAATGACCACAGCAATCATTCCTGCTCTTTATAGACCTGTCATCACATAAAACTCACTGACTAGTGAAGTGAATAACATTAATTATCTCATTACAATGGCACCTGTCAGGGGTGGGATATATTAGGCAGCAAGTGAACAGTCAGTTGTTGAAGTTGATGTGTTGAAAAGAGGAAAAATGTACAAGGATAAGGATCCGAGTGACTTGTGATGGTTAAACAGCTGCTTCAGAGCGCCTCCAAAACAGCAGGGCTTTTTGGGTCTTCATGGTACGCAGTGGTTAGTACCTACCAAAAGTGGACAACACTTGACCTATTCCTGCATGTTGGGAGTAAAGAATAGCCCATCAGGTCTGATCTGTTACAGGAGTACAGACTGCTGGAAATGTTCATGCTGGCGATGTGCACAGTGCATCACAGCCCGCTACATGTGGGACTGCGTCACCACAGACTAGTCGCATGTTCGGAGTGCCTGTACTGAACTCTAGTCTCGGCCAAAGGTGCCAGCACGAGGGGGCCTACCCAATATTAAAGTAAAGTGGCCCCTTATAGTCACACATGAACACACCACAGCACAAATTTCTTTCTCTGCATTTAACCCATTCACCAAGTGCAGCAGGGGGCTGAGACCAGCGAGGGGCGCCTGGGGAGCATGTGGGGACGGTACCATGCACAAGGGTACCTCAGTGAGGACAGTAGCACTGTTCACATTCAAACCCACAACCTTCTGATTGCAAGGGAAACCACCCTAACCACTCGGCCACCAGCTGCCGCACCCTGGCTGTTATAAAGTTATTTCTGATCAGTGTAAGTTCACATTGGTATGCCCCCCTCTTGTTCTGGCCTCTGTATATTTAGGTGTAGTGTCTTGTACCTCTATTGGTGTCCTTCTCTCCACAGATTAGAATATGATTGATCACCAGCTCATTTCTGAGTGGATGCCTAAGCGCTTCACCAGTATTCTGAAGTGGAGCTAAAAAGAGTTTGGGGACTATTTTACCTTCAAGACTTCCACTCAAGACTTTTGGTTGATTTTTTTCCCCTACAAAGTCTGTACCATGCCAATTAACATTGTACAAGTTCCTTGCTAAAATATTATACTTTCACCTCAAACTGTGTTGAGTTACATTATCTTGTGTAGACGTGCCTCTGTGTTTCAAAGTGGAAAGCGCTAAAGAGAGAGAAAGAGAAACTCTACCAACATTCTAATTTATCTCATGTCATTTAGTGCTGGAAAGAGAAAGAGAGAGAAAGAGAGAGAGAGAGAGAGAGAGAGAGAGAGAGTGAGAGAGAGAGAGCAGAAAGGAGAGATAGAGAGGATTACAGAGGAAAGACAGTGATAATGTCAGAGAGAAGGAGAGAGCACAGAGGATAGACAGAGCGGACAGAGTAATGGAAAGAGTTTGAGTGAGAGAGAGACCCAGAGAGAGAGCGAGAAAGTTGTGAGGGTCTGGTCATTATGGCTGCTGGCAGACCTTTAAGACTGGCCATATTGCTCTGTCTGAATTTTTAACACATCGCTGCCCAGTGAGCACAACCCGCCCTCTAGCCTTTACACACACACACAGTCTAGGACAGATGCAGTGTGTTTATCTGGACAGTGACTGGAGATGCTCTTCTGTGAAGCTACTGCCCGCTGGCTCTCGTGCAGTTACTGAGCGCATTCTGCGTCTCCTTTTAATCGCTCTTCAGAACAGGCCACTAATGTACTGTCAAACCTTCTCAGCACCCTGGAAGAGAACAGTGTGCCTTTCATGGTCTGATTACACAACATACGGAAGCCCCTCAGAGCAAAGCAAACGAGTCGACCAAAAAAATTCTAACAGCAAATCTGAAAATCTGCAAATTAGGCAATTCAACTAAATTAGGAAACACAACGGCAAGAAAAGGAAAGAGCATTGGAAAGAGTAAGTTCACACTGAGCCTCACATGCATACAGTGCTGTTCAATCTGAGTGGTCTCAGATTGAAGTTAGAAAGAAGTTAGGAAATTATCTCAGTTCCGCTTCTGCTTCCACTCCTGTTGAGGGAAAGCTGTTTGTGTTTGGCTGCCACTCCTCACAGAATGTTTACCGTTTTGTTTACCGTTCTGCTATTTCTCTGCAAGCCCCCGTGTGTTTTACTTTACAAATTCGGTGAGTGAGTTTCCACCCTCTCATTAGCCTTTGCTCGCTGTTTCTTGTCGGGTGTGTTCACGTCGCCTCCTTACAGCTATCCGGCAATTGAGGCTTCAGGTGTAGCTGCCTAACACAGTATGTGCCAAAAATGTGTTATGGAAACTGCCACTAAGCACCCATTTAGGAGTACTAAACTGTAAACTAACGCAGCCCCTTATAGGACACCCCTTCACCAAGTGAAGCAGTGGCCAGACACCAAAGGGGCACAATGGGAGCAGTACCTTGCTCAAGGGTACCTCAGTGGTGTTACTAGCAGTCCTGGGATTTGAACCCACAACCTTCTGATCGCAGGGGCAACTCTCTAACCACCAGGCCACCAGCTGCCCCTCACTGTAGCATTGTACTTGATATTATGGTGGTTAAGTACTCGCCACTACAAATTCACAAACTGAACTCACATCCCATTTTGATCCTCTGATTTATGAATATTGTTAATTTCTCTCGATCCCTTGCTGGCTCACCCGCTGCTTCCAGTTTACACATCGTTCCTCACCTACTGTGATTCCACATGTAAGGAGTTATAGACTGGTGAAAGAGCACTCTGGAAGATTACCTACCACCTACGGTGTAAACTTTGCTTCTCTGTCTTTACCAAGGAATGAACTTCACCATAAGATGTGAAATTGTTCGAGTTTTTAACAACAATTCGGCACTGTCGCTCTCTCACAAGGAAGTCTACATTCCCATTATTCATAAAAAGCTGGACACGTTACTTTTGATGGAAACTTAGCAGATACTCCGAGACTACATGCAGCTCTACCTGGATATGGATATGAGGCGAGGCAGGGAGGTGGGCTTGCTGTTACCAATAGGAACTGTGCCTATTAAGCTCCATCTTGTTGATTCCTTTGATTATCTGGCCATGAGGACTGCTTTTTTACCACCCACCTAGGGCTCAGAATAGGTTTCTTTCTGATCTTGATGAACTGCTCACCTTAGTTTGCTCTGTACATATTGATGTGGAGTTACTAGGTGATTTTAACATACAAGTTGAGGTAAATTTGTCAAACACAAATTAATTTCTGCCTTTATTACAGCACTTCAAATGAAAGCAACATGCTTGATCTAAAATGCACTTCCAGGAGTGCTGATGTTTCAGTACTGCGATATCAGCAGGTATTTCAGAGCACTAGACAGGTTTCAGTGTTAGACTTCCCTCTCGTGTGCTAGCCAACAAAGTCAGTGTTTAATGTAGAAATCTAAAATCTCTCAACCCAGTCTCTTTTCTGACTTCCCTTAATCCCACCTCTTTGTGCTCCCCTATCCATCTCATATTCTCTCTCTTCACAGTTCCTCTATTTCTGAACGTATTGGGGCCGCTGGTGGCCTAATGGTTGAGGAGTTGCCCCTGTAGTCAGAAGGTTGTGGGTTTGAATCCCAGCACAGCTAGTGTCATCCCTGAGGTACCCCTGAGCAAGAGACCGCCCCTCATTGGTGGCAGCCCCCTGCTTCACTTGGTGAATGGGTTAAATGCACAGAAAGCTCTTCACAGGCAGTCGGTGACCTAGTGGTTTGGGTGTTTGCCCTGACATCAAAAAGTTGTGGGTTTAAATCCCAAGACTGTTAGTGACACCTCTGAGGCTCCTGGCTGCCCACTGTTCACGTATGACAGAAACTTATAGACTCACTTGCTTCTATAGGGTTAGATATCCAGTCATTGCTCTCCTACTATTGATTCCCAACTGTTTGGTGATCATCTGGTGCAATATAGAAACACTGTTAATGCTACTTTCTACTTCTCCTACATACTGCTAAATGCAACTCTGAGACACTTTTCACTACAGTAAACAGACTTGTGCATCCTCAAGCTACAGTGTTCTCAGTGTCCAGTGATCTGTGTAATTCCTTTCACAAACATTTTATGAATAAGACTGATTTAAACTTCTTTCTTTCTATCAGCCACCTAACCCTTTGTCTCAGTTTGATCTGGTTTCTTCAGCTGAACTTACTGTTTGAACTTACTAAGAAATCTAAATCCTTGCACTCTCAGCTTGATCCTGCTCCAACTTTCTTCCTTAAAAACTACATGAAGTCTGTCATCCCCACTCCTACTCCGCTGTGAAACAAGAGTGCATGTTGCACGTTTTGCACGTAAATGTGGGTGTATAAAATATATAATATAAAATATATAATAGCCAACAAAACACAAAACTGCAGCTTGATATTTAACCCCTATAGTGAATGCTTCCTGGTTTATGAATTTGAAATATTTTTCCACTTTATCGCAAACTTTCTGCTCCATTCCATTCCTCCTCACCGCCATTGCTTTCTATCTCACTGTCCTCACTGTCAGACAGGATTAGCCTAAAATGCTGATCCTGCTCTTTTCTTCCATAAAACAATCTTATGTCTATTGTCTACCAAAGGTAAAATTAGGGATGCACCGAATATTCGGCCACTGAAAACCTTCTTTTTTTTTTACGTGACCGAAACAGTTATGACGTCATCAAACAACCGTGTTGCCTTCTCGTCTCAGTGTTAGCCGCTGCTAAACAGACGTCGTTTGCTCGGCAACCGAGCAGCTCCAAAAACTGAGACGATATGGGGAGCTAGGTCTGTGCTTTCCTCACTGAGAACGGGAGCTTTTATTTAATTTCTTTCAAAAGAGCATTTGAGTGGCAAAAAGCACTCATGAACCTAGCAGCCATAAAAGAAAAAACTTCCCGGCACTACCACACCCCCCCGCCCCCTGAAAAACTACATCCCCCAGCATACACG
>JBBPCY010073104.1:0-10548 GCA_037974405.1 Brachyalestes nurse
CCCCGCACACACACCAACTCCCCAGCCCCCCCCGCACACACACACACCTACCCCAGACACACCTACACACTTCCCCCCCTCTTCTCAGTAGATAAGCTCCTAGTCTGGCCACTCTCTTTGTCCCTGTTTGTAGACTGTTATGTGATGCTGCATTAGAATATTATCTTAAACAGAAGGTTTCCTGGTGTGTGTGTGTGTGTGTGTGTGTGTGTCTCTTTGCGTGTTCTTGTGGTATTGGTTTGCCGGGGCTGTAAACCTCTATTCTGCACAAGCCGAGCGCGAGTGCAGGTGTGTGTGTGTGTGTGTGTGTTTTTGTGTGTGTGTGTGTGTGTGTGTGTGTGTGTGTGTGCATCATCTGTTTGTTTTGGTGGAGGTGTAACCAGGGTAACGGTGTTATTTTCACTGAACCACAGCACCACAGATGCCTCCTATATGAGCGCAAGACGGTGATATAACAGCCTCATAAGAGAAGAAATAACCAAATGTAGGAAAGTCCAGACACTAAAGATTTCACGGTACAATTAAACACTGCTACTAAGAGGCGCGCCTTTACAAGCCCTGGATGGAAAAACGTAAAGTCAGTGATTGGTGGTTTGTCTTCAGTTCACTCAAGTATAAACTGTTTATAAACACACCAAAGTGAGTTTGAAATAAATACCTTCGAGTCGACTACGTACGTTTCTTCCATCCATCCAGAAAAAGTTAAGTGTCCCACGCTAATTAGTAAAGTACTAAATTAGTAAAGTACTAATTAGTAAAGTACTAATTAGTAAAGTGCTTAAAAGTGACAGTTGAGTGCAGTAGTGATACGTTTTCTGTTCCTCTGAAGTATGAAACTACTCGGCAGCAGGGCGTGTGGCTGTTCACAGCTTGTAGCTTGTTTTTAATTATTTTAACTTCAGGAGTGAAGTTTTCAAATATCAGCAGCTACTATTTGAATTATATCTTCCATTATTTAACATTGGGTTAAATGTATAAATTGGGAAAGTTTAATAATAATTTAAAATAACACTGCAGAGCTTGTAAATTCAGGTGCAACAATAAAAATTTGATTTATGCTGGTCATAAAATGACTTTAGGGAACATTGTTGCCATGAAGGGGACAGCTTGGTCTGGAACAATATCTGGGAGGTGATTCATGTCGAAGAAATGTCCATGTAAAAGCCAGGACCCTGGAGGACCTCTTCCCTTACAGTTGTTGGAGGAGTCTAACAGTAAACTTGCCATATTAAGCGCCGATGTTAACACCATGCTGATGTCAGTAAAGCCTTCCCTGGCTACAACTTCTACTGCATCCTCCATTCTGCTAAGTATTCTGGGACCCGCTGCCTATTTTTTTCCTGCCCGCTCCCCTCCGCTGTCTCTGTATCTCCCACCAGCGGCAACCTTAAACCCGCCCACTCCCCCAAATTTGCGCTGGGTTCCGCTCCCAATGCACGGCTCTAGGTCCATTCACCAAGAACATTTCAGGCAATGTAATGGCTGATGTTTCAGTAAAAAGAAACAAATAACTGACTCAACAGGAGTGTGTACTGTGCATGTGTGTGTGTACCGACCCTCAGCACTGGAGTCCAGGATACTGCGGGTGAAATCTTGGCTCTGTAAAATTTTCTCCACAACGTCGTCTGCGTCTACTCTGGTAGCATCCATTCTCTTCAGCTGGGATTCCACGGAATCCTGTTTTACTAAGTGTCTGAAAAACACACACAATTCGGTTAAACATCAATGAACTACCAGACCTGTAAACAGATGATTTACTCCAGAATTCCACATATGTTAAAGTGCAGAGTGGCTGCTCTCCTGTACCGCTCGGCTCTGTCTGCGCCGGAGCAGAGGGGCAGGGGGGCGCTGGCTGTGAGGTGAGACAGGACGGAGTCCCTCTCGGCGCTGGCTGTGAGGTGAGACAGGACGGAGTCCCTCTCGGCGCTGGCTGTGTGGTGAGACAGGACGGAGTCCCTCTCGTCGCTTGCCTCCGGTAGACTTCCCAGTCCTATGGAGGCGCTGCCCACTGACAGGTTCCTCCTGTGGCGGAGCTCCGTCAGGCTGGACGAGCGCGAGTGACCGGTGCTGTAGCCTGGTGACCATCCAGAGTCAGTTCACAGACGCCACACACACTTCGGCCAGATCAGCTGTTAGGCGCATGCTGCACTACTGCTATAACACTTCAGAACTGATTCTGTATTAAATACTTTAAATACTTTATTACAGACAGTTACTGTAAAAAATTATGGTAATGCTAATTCTAGTACAATAATTATTAAAATTATGACAGCTACTGAAAGTAGTACTAGTGATACTGATTAGATTGCCATAATCATACTGTGGAACCAGAATAGTATAACTAGTTCTATGTACTGTAGTTGTCGTGATTTTAACAGATTGTGGCACTAGTTACAATTGCAGTACTATGACCTGCAACTCTGTTACGTTCCTGACAGCTATTTCCAGTACCACAATCATGACAGCTACTGTGAACAGTATGTTACAAACCTGAGAGCTTTGATTGCTGACTGGCATAACTGGAGGTTCTAGAGTGGCCACGGCCAGAGTGCTCATATAGAACAGAGGCAGAGCAGTTCTTGTCTGGGTTCTCTACAGAGTACAACAAAGAAAACACACTTAAAGTCTTTCCATAACAACCATTCATTCTACACGCATGTGAAAAGTTGATTTATGAACACTATGCAAGTCATGCCAAAATCTATTTCACTTTTTTGTGTATTTAGCATGTTTACATCTTCCACCCCACCATGTGCTTTTGGCGCCTCTCCTCCTTTTCTGTCCTCATGCAGACATTCAGCTTCTTTAGGGAAACTGATGGTCATTCCTGTGGACGGAGGCCTAAACAGGTCATTAAAAAGACGCTTCAACAAAAACATCTACTAACAAAACATTTGCAATGATACACACACATACAGCCCAAAAGTAAAAAATAACACAAGCAAACTAAAATAAAACAAACTTTGCACTCATTTCCAATTCAAATACATCTTTTTTCAGCCACACAGTCTCACACAGAAAGTTTGAGTACCTCTGTTCAAATTATATTTTCTAAGTGAAAATAAATAGATTTCCTGTACAGAGAACACACTCCCACACATTTGAATGCACAATTTACCACCATTTATTTACTGGAGTTAATCTATTTGAACCAATTAAAATTACACTGATAAACGTTCAGTACTGTGTTTCTGAAGTGACGTGTCCTGAGGAAATGAGTAAAAACAGCTACGATCCATGAAACCATGAATTAGAGGTGATTTAAACACTCCCACATCAGCAACCTGCTTCAGGAGTCTATCAACATGAAGCAATACACAATCAAACCAGCGCTGATTAAACAGAGACTCCAGAGTTAATCCACTTTCACCAAACCAGCACTAAACGGCGGGGAGACGCAGGAAGAGCAGCCAGACTTCCTGCGAGCTGCCAGACGCTGCGGTGAGACTCAAACCAACACGGGAAACAACGAGGCGCTGCAGAAAACCTGCACACACACGCACAGTGACAGGCTCCTCCTCCATGCTGTTTATTAGTGCTACTGATTATAAACTCACGTTTTGAAGCAGGGGTCTCCTGACATCAGCTGCATATTTATTATCACCTGTTGAAAAGATACAAAACAGAGACAAGAAAAGTTTTAAATTTAAATTATAACTAAAGTAAGTGAGAAAGTAAGTAGTTAAATTTGAACATGTGATGGACAGATATAGAAAGAATACACAGAACACACACAAACACAGAGACTGGCTGAGAACAGCCCACCAACCAAACGCAGGTCAACACTGACTCTGAAGGAGGACTGGAGGATGACTAACACAAACCATGCAGCCTCAGACAGACTATGAAGAACTTCTCTGACAGGTTAGGTGTGTCTCATAAAGCAGACAATAAAACACTGCGGTGCTGAGAAGAAGCCACCTTCCAAACAAGACAAGCTCTCTGGTGGTCCTGTGAGGGTCCTGATGTGGGCTAAAGGGTAACAGCCTATGTGTGTAAAATGCATCTACTGAATTTAACATACTGGGAAAAATAACACGGAAAACACGTCATGGCATTATAATTTATCATAATTCTCAGATATGCTGAACTCAGCAAATAGAAAATAATTGTGCACAAAAACAGGATAAAAAGCACTTTATGTGCATAAAAAAATGATGATTATTACAATTATTATGAGGATCTACCTTCAGTATAGAGTTGTCCTGGCGTGAGCGTTTGGAGTCGTAGCCGTCCAGCAGGCAGCGCCGCGTGGTGATCCCCGATCCGGCAAACTCAGCCAGATTCAGATCTGCGAAACCGAGCTGCGACACACACAGACCCAGACACACAGCACATCAGCTGTACATGCAAACAAGACAATTTACTTCAAATAATCAGTTCCACACATCAATAACTACTCAGGAAGCTCCTACTTCTACATGTGATCTCTCGGTTTTACCAGAAACACCTCTGCAGTAAGACCACAGCCGTGGTCCAAACATTACATTACAACCATTAGAGAGACGCTTTTATCTAAAGCGACTAACAGTACGAGTCCAGTGACCGACACGAAGCGAGCCGCGAGGACCGGGACGGTCAGAAGCAGAATCGGTGGAGAATATTCGGCACAGACAGACTAACAGCAGGCTTTTCACAACATCATAAGGAAGCCAGTCTTGAGATGGTTTTGGGCTAAAATGCCTTTTTCAAACCATTCATGGTTGCAAGGTACACACACAGCATTGTAAGGCAAATCTTCCCGACAGTAATATTTCAATATTTTTTTTATTTACCGTGATTTTACCATTATCAACATTACACCAAATAAGAAGAGAAGCTTAGGTTAATTGGTCATTTTGGATGGTTATAAATTTCTATTTCAGAACTTTAGATGTTTTAACCCCTGGTTCCCATCACCACCACTGAAGAAATCAGTCAGTAATTTAATCAGAAATTGACCTTTTCACATCAGATAACTCTGAATAAATTCACCATCGCAGTGCTCTAAACCCAAAGAGAGCTCACTACTCCAGTCCTCAGTGCTTTGGGCCCTAAATTTATATCTGAGATGTCTGATGAAGATCATCCTGGAAGGTCTTTTAAATCCTCGGGAGCTGATCAGCTAGTGGAGCCAGATCAAAATCAAACCAGCGCCAAACGGCATGTAGTCATTATGCTGCCCGTGGAGATCAGATCTGCCCCGACTGTTGCCACTTTTAAAAAGAAGCTAAAAACCCACTTTGGCATTCTATTTTAATTTTATGGTTACTTTTGTTGCTTACTTTTCTTTTTATGTTGCTCTCTGTAAAGCCCGCTGAATGTCCTCTGTAGTTAGGGAACGGAAGTCGGTTTGGATAAAAGCATCCGCTAAATGCTGTAAATGTATGAAAATGTGCTATACAAATAATCTCAATCACTGGATTACAATTAAAACAATTTGTGGAATTACCCTTTAATCTCAGTTTTTAGCAATTTAGTTGTTGGTTTAATCCGTTTAAAAATTGGACCTCACTGAATAAACATAATTACAAAGAAGTCGTTCCATTACCTTTGCAAACGTCTTGCCACCTTTAAGCTCCTTCAAGCACAAAGAAGAAAGAAAAACACAGAATGAAATGGCACATCAGAGGAACTTCCATGGCCAACACACAGCTCCAGTGGCTGAAGAGACAGAACCTGGAGGCTGAGGGTCCGGACTGCTGTTACACGGCAGTGGTTAGAAATACAGTGGCCTGCAAAAGTATTCAACCTCCTTGAACGTCATCACAAGACAAAGTCAACTACAAGAGAAAAACTCAGATATGGGGGTTTCACTGTAGTATTAACACTTTTGCAACAATGAAAGCCGTAATTCTTTTGTACGATTTCTTCATTTTTCAGTACTGATTTGTTTCCATGGTCTTTGGTGAAGTGTTCAGAGGTCCTGGAGGTGGTCAGGGTGCTGTAAATAACCTTCCAGTTTCTGATGATGGATCAAACAATGCTTGAGGGGAGATTCAAATTCTTCAGTATTTTTTGTGGCCATTATGTGTATTTTGTTGATTTTGTTTCTTGTGTCAGCAGAATTAAAAAAATATTTGATTTTGGTCGAGTAAGTGTTACCTTTGAGTCGCTGGTGGTTAATCTGTCATTTGTGTGAACCTGGAGATTCCAAAGCACAGGCATTCCAATACTTACTCAAACAACATATTTCACTTCTTCATTTTTATCTTTTAATGTCGATGGACAAATAACGCATTTCGGCACTGAAAACTACCGGAGCTAAAGAGGTCACAACTTAAATGTTATTAGAGGAAAACTGTGTATATGTTTTATAACCCAGAAATATATGAAAACTTAGAGTTTTGCAAGCAACTGTGTTCATTATCAAAAAGAATAAGCATCACAATACATATAATCAGAATACTGATTATTAAAAAAATTATCATAATTAGGGTTTTTTAAAAATCTTTCCTGTCTTACCTTTCTCACAGACACTCTACACACACACAGATCCAAAACTCCCGTTCCAGCACTCGCACTCATCTTGCACAGGAAGGAGAACCTGTTCCTCCACTGCACACAATTAGCTAGAACTGGTTCCCTGGGAAAGACACAAGAAAAAGCTTGAACTAATATAACAGTGTATAATAGTGCAGGAGCTTCATACTGACGGCACACAATAATACTGAATTTCACTTGTTAGCAGACTCAGATCTTAACCTCTGATTTAAGTCCTCTGTGTCACCTGCGGCTGTTCAGAAAATCTGATTCGTTACTTCAGACAAAAGGTGGTTCATAGGGAGTGAAGCCTCCTGTTTTAATTCCAGAAGAGTGACCACACGGCCCTCTGATATACTGAAAGGCATCACAATCACAAAGCAGCGGCATGAACCAGCAGTGTTTTAGACCCGACTACTCTAAAGCAGCGGTGCCGGTGTGGTGCCGGACCAATCCAGCAGCGCACACAAACACCTCTGGAGTCGAAGTGTGAGGTGGTGTCGAAGTGTGAGGTGGTGTCGGAGTGTGAGGTACTATCGGAGGGTGAGGTGGTCTCGGAGTGTGAGGTGTCTCACCGTGAGGACTCCGAGGAGAAGCCCCCGTCTCTGAGCCGGACCCTGCAGAACAGAACCCCGCTCACCAGCGGAACAGAGCAGAGTTCCTCCAGCTCCAGCTCCACACGGAACCTGAACCTCTTCTTCTTCACCAGGAAGGACATCGGTACATCCACAAATCCCTAGCTGATGTTAAACTGATTTCCAGTTACTATTAAACTAATCTTCAGTTCGTATTAAACTGATCTTCAGTTAATCTCCATCTGATCATAAACTGATCTTCAGTTAATCTCCAGCTGATTTTAAATTGATCTTCAGTTAATCTCCAGCTGATACTAAACTGATCTTCAGTTCATATTTAACTTCTGTTCCTCTGATCTCCAGCTGATCTGAACCCCTCGCGCTCGTGGCGTTTTTTAAGCGAGCCGCTCAGCCAATGAGTGTTAAGGAATCATCGCTCTCACCGCTCTTCATAATAAAAGTTCTTCAGCGCCATCTACAGAGCATGAGTTACCTCCCATCTCTCTCTGCCTCTCTCTCTCTCTCTCTCTCTCTCTCTCCCTCTTTCTGCCCCCTCTCTCTCTCCAGTCTCTCACACGTTCTCTCTCCACTCTCTCTCTATCTCTGCATATGTATTTATTTTACACTTTCTCTATTTTCTTTTTTACTATTTAATTTCTTTCACTAGTTTGGTAATTTAATCTAATATACACAATACGGCCATATTATGTCAAAGTAAAATAAAAGTAAAAAATAAAATTTAAAGTAAAAAAAAATTAATATAAACTGCAATGTCAATATTTATAAGCAGTCAGACAACCGTAGGATCGGTCGCTATGACAACGCAGAAGCGCCGCCCCGTTACCATGGAGACCGTAAACAGGTCCTATAAGAGTAGCTCCGTGGATCTCAAACCGTCGCAGCTGCTTCTACAAACACACCCAGAACTCTAGTGCAGAAGAGATGGAGGACTTCTCATCCACCCCGGACCTGCTGGCTCTCTCCGCCCTGTTGTCCCCGGAAACCGAGCAGCAGAGAGGGGAGGACAGCCCGGTAAACACCCCGGTACCTCCTGATCTCCACCGCTCGTCATCTCCACTCCTCTTCATCTCCACTGCTCCTGATCTCCACCCCTCCTCATCTCCACTCCTGATCTCCACTCTTCCTCATCTCCACTGCTCCTGATCTCCACTCCTCCTCATCTCCACTCCTGATCTCCACTCCTCCTGATCTTCATTCCTCCTGATCTCTCAGAGCTTCACTAAACTCACACTCTTCTGCTGGATAATAAAACATTTTGGGAATGCGCCACTCAACGATTGATTTCTAATTTCACATCGATCATTTAAAGCCTGGTCTCAGTGTCATATTTCAAAGTTGCATTCTGATCGATTTTTATCTGTTCTTTTATCTGTAAATTGATCCACTCAGTTCCAGCTGTTTTGGTCTGGATCAGTGGTTCTCAGTGCTGGCTCTGGGATGCCTCCTCCCTGCTGTCCACCAGGACCAGAACTGAGAACTGCTGGACTAGATCGGGAGGAAAGATGTCAGACTGACATTCTGAACTGTTTAGGACAGTAAAATCTTTCATGAACACTTTTTTTTACTTTTCTGAGTGCTGTAGGTCCAAATCCTGCTTTATTGAAAATACATACTTGCTGTAATATGGAGATATTTAGTTTTTCAACAGCCTTTATTCCCTTTATGCAGAACCCCATGACAAAAATGGGTCCAGGACACATCGGTCCTCCTCCCTCCGTTTCTGGGAAAGAGAAAAAAGCAGGTGAGCTCTACAACACAGCTGTTTATTGACAGAATAGTGAAGTTTATTTGCAGATCTCTACGTTATTTTAACTGAATAAACTGGTGGCTTGGAATAATTGGAATAATTGCTATAAGAAACAAGAAATGTTTTAGTTTTTTTCACGTACCCACACACACATTATCACTAAAGTCAACAGTGCCTATCTGAAGGAGAACACAAAAGACATCTGGGACGTGGAGGAGATTGCGGAAAGGACGCACCTTGAAGACCTTGCAGACCCTCGTCCCCAGCCTGAGTGAGTGTGGCAGAACATTCTGCTCTCCAAATATCAGTCTAAAGCTGGTCAGATACAATAACACATGCGATTAATGTGCCATTCACTAAAAATCATGGCTGTAGTATATTGTCATCTTTAATTTGGCCACAAAAGTGTAGTAATAAAGATCAGAGTCGTATTGTTGAACGGCCGTTGCTGGGGTGTCTGTGGCCACTTTACTTGATGAGGTCCTCGAGGTCCAGCCAGCTGAAGACACTTAGGCCGCCGGCTTCAGACCAGGCAACATCAAGACAAGCAAACAGGAAAGGAAGTTTGGTTCAGCCATGCTGACCAGCGCTGCTCTCAGGAATATCAGCAGAGGGCATTTATGAGTCGGCTCATTTTCACTCAGTCTGTCTTTCAGTCGTGAACATCCTTCAGAGAATGCTCCACTGCTCCAGATTCCAGGGGCAGTGTGCTTTACACCACTCCAGCTGATGCTTGGCATGGCATCTGGTGGTTCTGGGCTTGAACAGTTAAAGCCAATCCAATAAGCAAGATGTTCTTCCAGAAACAGGCTGAAACCAAGCACAGCTGACTTCTAGATGTTTACACAATAACAGCCTTTATAGCTGACCATGATCAAACCCAATAATCAGAAAAGCAGTTCACAAACATATGGCTATGGTGCGAATATGTAGTGAACCCCATATTTTAATATTTACATTTAAGCTGACAGATCCTAGACTAATGTGCATTTTACACGGTCAGAGAAGGGCCGGAAGATTTTACGCTGCAGGGTTGGATTTAACTGTTAATGGCCTGAAGATGAGCGTTCGTGTCTTCTGTGGTGTGACCGTTTCCTGCGTGTTGGTGTGTGTGTGTAGGTATGAGATGATCCTGAAGCAGAGCGTGGGCACTGAGGATCTGTTTCTGGGCCTGAGCCGAAAGGATCCATCCTCCATGAGCTGTGAAAGCATTCTGGTACACTCTGCTCCTCTCCTTCAGACTCATGACATGGAACTTGTTATGGAATCTAGTATATACTGTATGTATATATATATATATATATATATATATATATATAAACATACATAGGGTGGTCTAGTATATATATATATATATATATAGGGTGGTCTTCAGCACACCAAGTTGCTCCAGGGAGACTGCCCCCTGTAGTTAGGGAATGGAAGTCGCTTTGGATAAAAGCGTCTTGATAAATGCCGAAAATACCAAAAGTGTGTGTGTGTGTGTGTGTGTGTTTGTTAATTATCACAGTATTAGCCTTCAAAATCCACAAGGCTGCAATATGCAAATGAGCCCTATAACCAGTCATTGTGTCCCCTTGGGTGTTTTAATTATTATCATAAACAGTGCTGTGAAAACATATTGAATAATATTTAAAAACTGTTTAGATGAGCTGTCTGTTTATTTCACAATAGTATTAAATATACTAAATAAAAATAAAACACAAATATAAACACCATCCTACAGTAAACAGTGATGTGTTC
>JBBPCY010073105.1:0-10547 GCA_037974405.1 Brachyalestes nurse
GTCAGAAAATCATCTAGTCTGCTCATATGAAGAAGTGGTTAAATTTATTTAAGTAGAACAGAAAATTTGCCACTACATCAAAAGTCAAAAAGCTTGCTATCACCCAGAAACGATTGCTAAGTTGAGTTTTACAGCAAGAGTTAGCAAGAAAGCTAAGTGTATGACGCAGGATAGGCTACGTCAACTACGTAGTGGAGGTGCTTGTGCAACCGTATTCTACGAGTGAACCGAACGTTTGATTTCTCACCAAAAATGATTGCCAGGCAACACCAGCTTGGGAAGTAGTTGCAGTTATTTGTGCTGTGCCAGAAACGAAGACAGTTGTGTTTGACTGAAACGAAGCTGTTATAGTGGAGTAGCTGAGTGGAAACCTCCTAAACAATGGCGGAGGAGAAGAAAGACGTCGAGGGTGTAACTCGTGACGACCGCCAGAGGGCGTTGACAGCCAAAGGTGTGGAGGAAAAATTGCATCGCCTCACAACAGCAAGAAGAGGTAAATTAGGACAAATGACAGCAAAATCAAACGAAATTGAGAGGCTCTTGGTCAGTGAAATTCTGCCAACTATAAATGATGTTCTAAAAGAAATGAAAGCTTACAAGAAGTTGTATGAAGAATTTATTGAGCTTAACAGTGCAGTGTTGCTGTATCTTAAAGATGAAGAAAAGGATGCTGACCAATACTTTTGGTTTCAGCCAAAGTCAGAACAGTGTTTGCAGTTTATGACTCGAGTTAAGAAATGGATTGAAGCACAATCGTGCGACCAAGAGATAACACCGCTGGATAGTGTGTCTAGGGTGTCAAAAACGTCAAAGGTGTCTTCTGCATCTTCTGCACGTATGAAGGAAGAAGCCAACAGAGCAGCTCTGATGGCACAAGTAGCAGCTTTAAAAGAGAAACAAGAATTAGAGTTGAAAGAAGCTGAAATTAAAGCTGCAAAAGAAAGATTAGAGATTGAAACAGCTCTTGCAGTGTCTACTGCTAAAATGCAAGTGTATGAAGAATGTGAAGGGCAGCAGTCTCAAGTAAGTGAGACCAAGCCAGCAGTAATGCAGCTTTTTGATTTCTTGAATGAAGATGATAGACAAGGCAATGTGCAAAGCATACCATCCAAGCCAAAATACATGGAGAACTACGCAGTCCAGATGAACGGTGATGAGCTAGGTGCATTAGGTGGGGCCATTCCTAAACAGTCTAGAGCTCCACTGCAGCTGCCTAGTCAACCTAGAGACGCTTTGCATTATGACATTGGAACGAGAGAGATATGTCGCATGATGCAAAGACAGACAGACATCACAGAGATGCTTGCGATGAACCAACAGCTGTTCCGCCTGCCTCGGAGAGATGTGCCAGTTTTCCAGGGAGACCCACTGGAGTACCGGTCATTTATGAGAGCCTTCATTCATGCTATCGATTCCAGAGCTGAAAGTGATGCCGACAAGCTATATTTTTTGGAGCAGTATACCAGGGGTGAACCTCGCGATCTTGTTAGGAGCTGCCAGCATATGCCTGAACAACGTGGGTATGCAAAAGCCCTAAAGCTGCTTCAAGATAAGTATGGTAATGAGTTAATGGTTGCTACTGCACTAATTGAAAAGGCATCCAAATGGCCTCAAGTCAAGGCTGAAGATGGAAAGGCTTTAAGTGCATTTTCTGTGTTTTTGGTAAGCTGTCGAAATGCTATGGAAGATATTGATTACATGGAGGAGATGGATAATCCCACAACCATGAGGGCCATCATTTCGAAGTTGCCGTTCAAAATAAGAGAGCGTTGGAGAGTACATGCATATGACATCCAAGATCAGCGAAGGAAAAGAGCAAGGTTCACAGAGCTTGTGAACTTTGTTGAACGTCAAGCAAAGATCGTGTCTGACCCACTCTTTGGAGATCTTGACGCAGCAATAGGGGAAAAGGCCACAAAGAAGTTTCAGCAAGGAAACAAGCCAAAGAAAGATGGCAAGCAAGGAAGTAGCTTTGCTACTAAAGTTGACCAAGTCAGAGAAAGTGAAACAAAATCTAAAACGGGGGTGTCGCTTAACTGTGCCTTTACAATACCCTGCATGTTTTGCGAGAAGAATCACGTATTGCAAGAGTGTCACAAGATCAGAGAAAAACCTCACAAAGACAGAGTGGACTTCTTAAAGAAAAATGGACTCTGCTTTGGCTGCCTTGTGAAGGGTCACCTGAGCAGAGAATGCAAGAAGAAAATGACGTGTGAGGTGTGCTCTCTTAAACATCCGAGCCTGCTGCACTTTTCAAGTCAGGACAAGGGTGCTAAAGAATCCAATAAAAGCACCACTGTCAGTGTATCAGCAGACGTTCCTGAGGAGCAAGAGACAAGTGCCTGTACTGGGGCTGGAGACGGTTGTGTGCTTGCCATCGTGCCTGTTAGAGTGAAAGCCAGCAAGAGCGACAAAGCTGTTGAGGTTTATGCATTCATGGACCCTGGCAGCTCTGCTTCATTCTGCACTGAAGCTTTGGCCAAGCAGTTGAATGTGCAAGGCAGATTAACTGAGCTCATGCTGAGCACCATTAATGCCAAAGCCAGAGTAGAGAGCTACATTCTCACAGATCTGGAGGTAAGCAGCCTTGAAGACAACAACTTCATCCCTCTGTCCAAAGTCTTCACACAGAAAGACATTCCTGTATCCAGAGAGAACATCCCACTTCAAAAGGAGATTGAAAAGTGGCCATACCTCAGTGAAGTAAGATTGCCTCATATCGACGCTGGAGTGGAACTTCTTATTGGGACCAAAGAATACATGATCTTGGAGCCGTGGAAAGTGATCCCAAGTAAGGATAACGGACCATATGCAGTAAAAACAGCACTTGGATGGATCCTGAACGGGCCACTTAGAGAAACTGCAGTTTGTGATGGTGCACGATCATTTGCTGCTGTGAACAGAATAGCCGTGGACAATGTGGAACATCTGCTTATACAACAATATAATCATGATTTTCCCGAGCGACACTGCGATGAAAGATCAGAAATGTCTCAAGAGGACCACCTCTTTATGGAGTCTGTGTCCAGTTCTGCCCACCTCATGGACGGACATTACTACATAAGCCTTCCCACGAAGAAGTTGCGCATCCAGATGCCAAACAACAGAAGTGTTGTGTTACAACGTGCGCTAAATCTGCAGCATAAACTGAAAAGGAATCCTGTGTTTCATGAAGAATACACTGCCTTCATGACAGACATGTTGAGCAAGGGATATGCTGTTGAGGTTCCCACAACACAGCTGAACCGACAAGATGGAAAATTGTGGTATATTCCCCACCATGGGGTATATCATCCACAAAAGAAGAAGCTGCGCGTGGTTTTCGACTGTGCTGCCAGCTATCAGGGAGTTTCACTGAACAGTGAACTTCTGCAGGGACCGGATTTAACAAACTTGCTTACTGGGGTGCTGACGCGTTTCAGGCTAGAACCAGTTGCCATGATCGCGGACATTGAGGCAATGTATCATCAAGTCCGCATCCCTGAGGATGATACTGACCTGCAGCGCTTCCTGTGGTGGCCAGCAGGAGACCTTAGTCAAGACATTGCTGAGTACAAGATGATTGTTCACATTTTTGGTGCGACTTCCTCTCCTAGTTGTGCAAATTACGCCCTTCGAAGAACAGCTGAGGAGAACCGCTGTAAGTCATCACCCGAGACTGTGAACACAATCTTGAAGAATTTTTATGTCGACGACTGTTTGAAATCAGTCACCAGCGAAGCTCAGGCTACCGAATTGTACAAAGACCTCACAGCATTGTGTGCTAGTGGAGGATTTCGCTTGACGAAATGGACAAGCAACAGTCGTGCCTTGCTTGCTTCTATCCCTGACCATGAGAGAGCCAAAGACATTAGAGATCTGGACTTGACCCATGACATGCTACCTATGGAAAGAGCCTTAGGTGTTCTATGGTGCACTGAATCTGACTCATTCAAGTTCAAAATTAGTGTTAAAGACAAACCTGCCACAAGGCGTGGAATTCTCTCAGTCACAAGTTCCATTTATGACCCGCTGGGATTCCTTGCCCCAGCAACTCTTCCTGCAAAGATGATTTTACAGCAGCTGTGCAAGGAAGGACTTGCTTGGGATGATGAGATTCCAGAACAGCTAGGTCGAAAGTGGAACAATTGGCTTCAAGAGCTATGTCAACTGTCATTTGTAACCATTCCCAGATGTGTGAGATCCGTGGATTTTGGGCCTGTTGTAACAGCACAGCTTCACCACTTCTCTGATGGAAGTGAAAGTGGGTATGGAACAACCTCTTACCTGAGGTTGACAGGTGAAAATGGGCATGTTCATTGTGCTTTCATGATGGGCAAATCACGTGTGGCCCCGCTGAAGCAGACCACTATTCCACGTATAGAGTTGACAGCAGCAATGATTGCTGTAAAGACAGACAAAATGTTAAGAAGTGAGCTTCAGATGGATCTTCTTGATTCAACATTCTGGACTGATAGCACAACAGTGTTAAAATACATAGAGAATGATAAGCTTCGCTTTAAAACATTTGTTGCCAATCGCATCGCTGTCATCAGAGAGCTAACCAAGCCTCATCAATGGAGATATGTTAGCACATCAACTAACCCAGCTGATTGTGCATCCCGAGGAATTGCACCAACCAAGCTCATGAAAAACTCAAGCTGGTTCCATGGTCCAGCCTTCCTGAAAGAACCAGAAAGTTGTTGGCCTAAAAGACCTGATGAAACAAAGATTGCTGAGGACGACAATGAAGTGAGACATACTGTCACAGTACATCTCACAAATGTAGCTGAAGAAGTTCATACCGTGAACAAACTGATCAACCACTACTCCAGCTGGTACCGTTTGAAAAGAGCTGTGGCCTGGGTCCTTAAACTCAAAGACTTACTTCTGCAACGCTGTAGGAACAAGAATGAACAAACAACCATCAAACTGAACAGACAAGACGACCAATCAGTAAAAGCTAGCACGGTTTTTACTGTAGAAGATCTGGTGCAAGCAGAAACAGAGATCATCAAGTTCTGTCAAGGGCAACGATTTCAAGAAGAAATTTTCATGTTAATGAAAGGCAATAGGGTGAAGAAAACCAGCCACTTGAGGAAACTTGATCCAGTAAATCAGGATGGGGTATTGAGAGTTGGAGGCCGTCTCTCTGCTGCTGCAATGCCGGAGCACGTGAAGCATCCAGTTATCATCCCAAAGAACCTACATGTTACCACACTGATCTTGCGAGACACGCATGAAAAGATTGGGCACTGCGGAAGACTCTACATGCTTTCACAGCTGCGCCAAAAATATTGGATCCCCTCTGCTAACTCAGTGGTGAGGAAGTTTCTGTCAAGATGTGTGATCTGCAGGAAAGTTAAAGGCAAAGCTTTGGAACAAAAAATGGCAGATTTGCCAAAAGACAGACTTCTGCCCGACAAACCCCCCTTTACTAACGTTGGGGTCGATTATTTTGGGCCTTATGATGTAAAACAAGGCCGCAGCACAGTGAAAAGATACGGTGTGCTATTCACCTGTCTCACTACAAGAGCAGTGCACATTGAAATTGCGCACACATTGGACACTGACTCTTGTCTAAATGCCATCAGACGCTTTGTGTGCAGAAGGGGACAGGTAGCCATTATGCGCTCGGATAATGGTACCAACCTAGTTGCTGCCGAGCGTGAGCTGCGTGAAGCCATTCAAGAGTGGAACCAGTTAAAGATCTCAGATTCTCTCATACAAAGGGGAATTCAGTGGATATTCAATCCACCTGCGGGTTCTCACTTTGGTGGAATTTGGGAAAGACAGATCAGATCTGTGAGAAAAGTCTTGAGGTCTGTACTAAAAGAACAGTCAGTCAATGACGAATGTTTGCTAACACTGATGTGTGAGGTAGAATCAGTACTGAATAATAGACCACTGACTACAACAACAGAAGATCCAAAAGATCCCGAGCCACTGACACCTAATCATTTGTTACTGATGAAGAAGCAGCCAGTCCTACCACCTGGACTGTTCAAAAGGGAAGACTCATACAACCGCCGTCGATGGAAGCAAGTGCAATATCTTGCTGACTTATTCTGGAAGCGGTGGGTGCGTGAGTACCTACCCATGCTTCAGGAGCGGCAAAAATGGACGCAGATAAGGAAAAACTTGACTCCCGGGGACATTGTTATGATCGTCGACGACTCAGCACCACGGAGCTCGTGGGTGTTGGGAAGAGTTCTTCGAGTGATTCAAGACGTCAAGGGACTTGTGCGGCGTGTGGTCATCAAAACAAAGACCAACACCTTAGAAAGACCTATTGACAAACTGTGCCTTATCTGTGAGGTGGACACGTGAGTTGAATGTAAAAAAAAAAAAAAGGGGGAGTGTGAATTCTATCCATGTTCTGTACTTGTTCTGTATATAATGTAAGACTTGTTTAACTGATGGGTGATGCCTTAAGTGTACATTTATTTGGCTCTATTTAAAGTATTGAGTAATTGTCAGTCCTCATGCCTTCCAATTAGGGGCTGGAAATGTTAGAGCCAAATTATGGGGAAAATATTTTCTGAATATTTTGTTAATATTTCGAATTTGAATATTATTTCATGCACATTTAGTAACAGGTAACCTGTAATAATTGAAAATGAGGAATCTAGGTAGCATTATTGATGCTGAATTACTATTGGTCAGTATGTGGATCCTATGCTGTGCATGTGTAGAGGATTTTTTTGGTAGTGAAATGGACGTATGCGCAGCTTGGAAGCATATAGCTTTTTGACCGTGACTCCTCATCTGTTATCACTTTTCTGTGACCCTTCGTTCATCACTGATTATTGATTTGGAAGCATTGAAACTTATTTACGGCTGAATATAATCCTGTTGACGACAACCTTCTGAAAATAAAAGAAATCAACCGTTACAAGGATTTGGAGTCAGTGAGTAAGCTAATAAGGTGGATGTTAGAATGGATGTGGAAACGAGTCAGAAAATCATCTAGTCTGCTCATATGAAGAAGTGGTTAAATTTATTTAAGTAGAACAGAAAATTTGCCACTACACACGGATACGTTCAAAATTTGTAAACCGACTCGTTCAGTTCAGCATTCATGAAAAAGCACAACACTGCCAGAGGGTACTGAATGGCACTACAGAATTATTTCCCATTTCTGGGTAACCTTAAAAATTTTAAACCTCTTACAGTTCAGCACAGTCCTTTGTACCATTTCATGATATTCATAAGACTTGAACTGTTCAAATTTCAATAATAAAAAAGCTTGAAACACTGGGATGTTCTAAAACTTTTGACCAGTAGGGTATTTTAATGAGCACTTATAAACTGTGCAGACATATTTAAATATATTTAAATATCTTTTAATATTTAATCAGTTATTGCTTTACAGCATGATGTACGTCAAAGCAGATCAGTAAATGTAATAATTGATCTGTTTGAAGTGCTGTTTGAATGATGTCCTTGGAATTTGTCATTTGACTTTGTCGTGTTTTAAATATAAACACACGGTACATATTACAGTAGAGTGTGATACATTATACTGTAAATACCAGTGCACTATATGTAGTACACTAATATAGTACAATTATAAATATACAGTATACTGTACTGTTATAGTGTATATACTAAATATTCAGGATATACTGTATATTGTACAGTATACTGTGGAGTAGTATGTCATATATAATACAGTAAATGTAAATATACAGTATACTGTACAGGTGTGTGTGGTATGTAAATATACAGCATACTCGACATGTTGTAACCTCCACTGACAAAAAAAAAAATTAATAAAAATATCCTGCTTTTACATTTACCCATATAGAAAAAAAATATTTTAACAATTGCTTTGATGTGCATCAATGTATGTTAGTGAATGTACTAACTGAAGTTTGAATATAGCCTTATGACCCTGGAGGTAAATGTAATTCATAATTTGACACTGTAGTTATTTAAATGTTAAAATATAGTATAAAGTACAGTAGTGTGTGCTGTAGTATTCAGTAAGTGTAAATATATAGCACAGCACAATACATAGCACAGTGATGTGTAATATAGTATACAATCAATGTAAATATACAGTATAATGTACAGTAATGTATAATATAGTATACAGTAAGTGGCAATATACAGTTTAATGTACAGTACTGTGTAATATAGTATACAGTAAGAGTAAATATACAATATAAAGTACAGAAATTTGAAGTATAATATACAGTAAGTGTAAATATACAGTATAATGTGCAGTAATGTGTAATATAGTATACAGTAAGTGTAAATAGTATAATGTACAGTCCTGCGCAAGACACTTAACCCGAAGCTGCTCCAGGGACACTGCCCCCTGTCTGCTAAATGCTGTAAATGTAAATATACTATAAGGGAGTAAATGTTAATATACAATAGGGGAGACTGGGGATGTTTGTAACATGGGTCAGTTGTAACACTTTAAATTTATCCAAATACTTTGACATTTGTCCCTATGTCTGGATTTGAGTTTATCATAGCAAGCAGGGGCCAGTCCTGATAAAAGAGGAAGACAGAGGTAACACTTTGAAAGAATTTCAGTTTCAAGTTTTTATCCTTATTTCACATTGTTACATTTGACCCTGGCTATGTTACAACTTACCAGGACTACAGGGTAAATTGTAACACTTCACTCTTTGTATTTGAGACTAAGCCATGCATTTTCTGTTTGTGTTGTAGAGATAACAGCTACACCATTTAATAGCAGACACATGTAACCAGTTTGTAGCACAGTTAGACCACACTAACTTAAATGAGCTCCAAGATACAGTCAGAAATGTACAAAGAGTTACAACCATCCCTGGTCTCCCCTACAGAATGTGTAAATATACAGCACATTGTCAGGGCTGAGGCCTGTAATGGTAGGTGGCTGCAAGAGGCTGTTCTGTTTATTCACTGTGCTTTGTACGCTTTTATTTTGAAGCTCTGCAAAGTAAAGAGTACCAGCTGTTTTGTGTTTGTGTTCTGTTTAGTTATTGGGTGTTGGGATTTGGTTTTGTGTATTTAAGGGAGTTCTGTTCAGTTTGCTGGTCAACCGATCTATTAGTGTTCTTCCTTTGGAGAATCTTTTGTGCCATCGTACCTTTTGTTTTGTTTATTTAAAATAATAATAAAAACGAAGAACATGGACTCCTGTCTTAGTGCCTGCCATCTGTGGGGAAAAGGGGGGAACCATGACACACATAGTACAAACTGTATACAATGTAATATATGTGTGTACTATAGCACACAGTGAGAAAATACACAGGATATCGTACAGTAGTGTGTATTAAAGTATACAGTGAATGCAATTATTCAGTACATTGTATATTAGTGTGTTTATAATAGACCATAAGTGTAAATATTTAGCATACAGTATGGTAGTGTGCAGTACAGTAAGTGTAAGTGTACAGTACATAGGACAGTAATATGTAAGATAGTATATAATGAGTGTAAATATTAAGTATATAGCACAGCAATGTGTAATATAGTATACAGTGAGTGTTAATATACGGTACACTCAACAAATACGTCAACAAATTTAAACCTTCTCCATCAGCAAAATAAAATGCTCCCCCTGCCCTACCAAGAAAACAAAAACTAATTTAATATGTTGGAATATTTTTCATACTTTTCATATTTGGTCATGTTTCAAAATATATAGTTTCGTTTTACAAATTTGTGAACAACAATGCAAATATATTGCACATATATTTTGGAAACATAAAATAAATGTCTGTAGTGATTTTGTTATATTTATTTTTAATCAGGAGCTGGAGCAGGAGATCTTCTCTCTAGTGAAGAAAGAGCTGAACACATTCAAGAAGATCCTGAGTCCAGATTACCCAGCATGCTCTGAGAGAGAGGTGGAGGTTGAGGATGGGAGCAGTTGGAGAGAAGAGCTGCTGAAAATCACTCTGCAGATCCTGAGGAGCAGGAACCAGACAGACCTCGCCGAAACACTGGAGATCAGTAAGAGTTCAGGGTCCTGAGATTATTCCAGCACTTCATTACCTGAGAAAGAACAAACTGGGTCTTAGTGTGGAGCTGAAACTGGTGCAGACACACTTTTTCAGTGGGGTCTGCTCAAGTGCAAACTCCAGCCAGCTCTTTGCTTTGTTTCTCACAGACAAAATGTTCATTCAGATCTGAAATTTACTTTTTGTCAGTACTGCTTATCAGCTGTTGTTTGTATGTTTTTATTTCCCACAATTCTCTCTTGGATTTAAATGTAGCCATAAAATTACAAAAGTGTCAGAAATGTTGGATCAGAGAGAATCAGATGTCTACAGTTCTTTCTCTGACCCATCTCTGTTCATCCAGGGAGAGTCTGGTCTTCTGTCTCAGAGCAGAAGATTTGTATATACTTTACACTATGCGGGGGCGGGGGTTTCAAGTAAGCATTTCATTGTGCTCTGGACGCTGTACTTTGTACATATGATAATAAACCACAACTTCAACTTCAACTTCATAATCAAGTCTAAACTCAGGTTCTTAATTTTCTCCCAGATAGCAAAAGATATTAATTCAACGTTGAATTACGGTCAGAAAGGTGGTATATGGTTGATGTATAAACTTCA
>JBBPCY010073106.1:0-10547 GCA_037974405.1 Brachyalestes nurse
CTGAATGGACCCCTGCTGTATCCTCCAGTTCACTATTTAACCACAGAGACAAAGAGAGAGAGAGAGAGGGAGAGAGGGAGAGAGAGAGAGAGAGGGAGAGAGAGAGAGAGGGAGAGAGGGAGAGAGAGAGAGAGAGAGGGAGAGACAGAGAGAGAGAGAGAGAGAGAGAAGGGGAAAGCGTGAGTAAAAATAAAAAGCTAAAAAATGAGTGAAACAAGGAGTGAATGACAGTGAGAATGAGGGGAAGAAAGAAAGACATGTGAAAGAGGGGAAGAAAGATGGTGTGAAGAAAGAAAGTGATAGAAAGAGAGTGTGAAAGAATGAAAGTGTGAAAGAGCAAAAGGAAGAATGAAAGAAAGAAGTCTCACCTCTCCTACTTTCCTCTGCTCACACAAAAACACAGGCATATTGAACTGTTGCGTGTTGCTGTGAGGAGCACATAAAGCACATAAATCACATGAAGCACATAAAGCTCATGAAGCACACCGGTGGAACAAACAGTCTGCGGTTAACTCGGCCTTTGACACCATTGAGGAACGAACCTCTATGATGAGCGAAATCGAGCGAACAAAGTGATGCTATTCAAAAACTGAACAAGAAGTCCCTTGTCCTTTCACAGAGAAACACCCACTAACAACCTATATGGCTTCCTCTTTTGTTTTTATTCCCCCCCACTCCATCTCTCAGCCAGCATACAGCTGTCCATAAATCACTGCAAGCCAGGCAGAGAGTGAGGCTGAGGGGGATATGATACAGGGTTAGCGGAAAACAACTGTAGGGGAAGTGTGAGGACGAGACAATTACCAGTTTGTCGAAAGGGATCTGCCACATTGGCTGCTACAGAAACTGATTAACACTGACAGTGTTTAGTGAGGACACAATGGGACCGTGTATTTATAGAGCATTCGCGGGGGTCACAATGAATGCAGACCCATGAAATGGAATTCCCTCTTCGCTGTTCCTTTGTCTTACCAATGCTGGTGAAAATAAAAGAAATTAGGCGCCGCTCGTTTGATTGCGCTGTTCCTCCTGTAAATATGTGCTTTCAGAGCCATGGAAGGCTTTCCTATTGTTTCCACAGGCCGGCTCCTCCGTCTGACACTGAACGGCTTGCCGGCTGGTATTATGTTGCATGCTATGAAGAACAATTTTCAAAAATGTACGTTTTCAAGCAAACAGTTACAAAAAATATTTGCCTGAGAGAATTAGAGAAAATGGAGATGTATTATAAACACAATTTACGTCAGGATTCACATTAAGCTCAGACAACCCTTTATTAGTCCCACAAGTGGGAAACTTGCATTGTTACAGCAGCAAACTGTGAGTGTAAAGTGTCTCCGGGGAGCAGTGTGTGGGGACGGTACTTTACTTAAGGGTACCTCAGTGGGGCCCCAAGCAGTTCTGGGATTCAAACCCACAACCTTCTGATTGCAGGGGCAACCCTACCCCTAACCACTAGGCCACATAAGTGCATAAGCAGTTTTAGTTGAGTTTTTATTTAGTGTTAGGTTTAATTTTTCATTATGATGACAGCATTGATTTATAGATTTTGAAAACACTTGTATAAAAGAATGCATGAGACCAAATATGACTTTAAAAACACTCTATTAAAGGGAAAGTGATTAGTACCTGGTTTAACTGCAATTTTTATTACAGTTAACACAGTTATTTCATTAACTATAGTAACCCTGGTGTAGCAATATTCAGAAAATGCTGACATTGAATTTTATAAGTATTGCCCAGTACTAGGTGTCCAATGGAGCTCCACTTACTAAAAATACATTAGAGTGAATACATTTTTTGTTTGTTTCTTATGGCAACTATGAACAGCAAAGCCAAAGAGAATTCCTATGTTATCTTCTATGTCACCACAACCTCAAGACATCATGTTCATAAAGGGTGGGTCTCCTTTTTGAACTGAAGGGAGACCTAGACAAACACTGCTTTATGGATTTTGAAACATGTCTTCAGTCCTACATTTCCTACGTATCCTACATTTCCCTTGATTTCTTTCCCCAGAGGTTCATTTGTGTACTTAAGGACTCCTATATAAACAGACTATTCTAATAGGCTGCCCTGAATTGCACCTTGTTAAAAAAAAAAACAATAAAGACTGAAAGACTAATATTTCATGAGCCAGGCTTAACTGCAGAGCCAGGCTTAACTGCAGGTGGTTACAAAAACACTTATTCACACAACATCCCAAAAACTAATTATTAAAAACAAAGTACTTAGCACACTTGGATTTTCCATGATATGAGCACTGTAAAGGAGACCCTTATCGGTTCCTACAGTCATTAAAGACGAAAATTGAGTGGAGTTGACCAAAGTTCTGGCTTACTTCAGCAGTTTACACTTTGTCTTGATTGATCGAGGTCTGGTGTACTCTAACGTTGCTACAAAATCTGACCTTTTTGCAAAACTGGTACACCCATGACTCCTAGAACCAATGCAAACAAGCTTTATGTGAAGTGGCAGACAAGGAAAAACAACACAGTCCCAAGAGAGATCGGCTCCGGTTCATTTAACACCAACACGATCAATTAGAAGCTCACCCTTATCTCTAAGCGTGATTTATCTACGTCTGAAAACAGCGGGGTGAGTTATCACCACGTTCATCGACAGCTGTAAATAAAAGCGATAAGACGCTAAACTAGAAGCCTGTTTAAATGTGAATGAAGTTTGTGTACTAGGAGGGGATCAAAAGTTTCGAGTGCTGATCTGAAATCGGATCTGAAACCACAGTCATCTAAACCTTAGCTTTACTTCAGGAGGTTCCTGAACCACTCGAGACAAATGAGGAGAACGCTCAAGAATTATGATCACATTCTCCGTCTTTGGACGGGCATAATTATTCACGGTAAAGCTATTAAGATAAGGTCATTTCCACGCCATCTGTCATGCCTTCGTCGTTTAAGGAGCTGGATGAGCTTGTGGCAGAGCCATATCAATGACAAATTAAGGTTGATTCACTGATAACATTTTCGACCTTTCCTCACGCACCTATGTCAGTGTCAGGGCACACAAAGATGTGACTCACAACAAAAGGGTGGAGACGCAGCTTTTGAGCTTCACTTCTCTGCCTAGGGCATCTATAACATGGAAGACCTGTTTTAAAAAGCTGACAGATGGGACGCGAAGTAGGAAACAATAGCAGGAGAACAAGAAAAGCAGGAATGTGACAGAAAATGGGACAGGAGCAACGGTGCTACTCCCTACTCTAAGAAAAGAGTTCCAGGACACAGGTGGAGACAGTCTGTGCCCATTTCATTGCAGAGCAAGGAAAAGTGCACTTAATTTCCAAGGACATACTCTTGGTGAGGCATTTTCCCTTAGATGACTACACTAAATAGACGAAAGTATTGGGACACGCTCTTAATGACTGAATTCAGGTGACCCCTTACCTACTGTGAAGACAATCTTAATGCTTCAGCAGACCAAGACATTTTGGACAACACCATGCGTCCAGCTTTATGGACAAGGACCTTAGGAAGAACCTTTTCTTATTCCAGCATGACTGTACCCCAGGGCATAAAGCAAGCTCCATAAAGACATGGTTGGATGAGTTCGGTGTGGAAGAACTTGACTGGCCCACACAGAGCCCTGACCTCAATCCCATTGAACACCTTTGGGATGAACTGGAACGGAGATTGTGAGCCAGGCCTTCTCATCCAACATCAGTAACTGACCTCATAAATGCTCTACAGAATGAATCAACACAAATTCCCACAAAACACTTCAAAATCTTGTGGAAAGGGACCAACTCATTATTAGAGTCTATGTATTTGAATGCAATGTTATTAAATTCCCTGTTTTGTAATGCTCAGGATCCTTTTGTCCATATAGTACATATAGTGAAGCCACTATTTTTATCCAACATTACACGCTTTAACTTCAGACAGTGGTGGAATAAGGTCCTAGATCACCTGACAGGTATTTTAAAAAGAAGGTTTAAATTTGGGATTTACCTTTCTGGGTGGTGTGGGGAGCTGGGGTGGTGTGGGGAGCTGAGGTGGTCCATGAGGTGCTGGCTGTAGTAGAATCCGTTTTATGCGGTGTGGTGGAGTTTTCAGGTGAAACAGAAGTAAAAGTGGGCTTTAGTGAAGCAGGTAAGACTGTGGAGAGCGTGGTCTTCTGGTCCCAGCCGTTAACAGCTGTTGAAGATGTTCTGGATGAAGGAGTGTCTGTGGTGGTCACCAAAGCAGACAACAGCAGCTGGTGGGTCCTGCTCTCCTTTGTTGCTGCGAGGAAAGGAGATAGGGTGTGAAATACTAACTTGGGGTCTTCTTCTGGGAGGTCATTGGCGATGGTCGTGGTCTCCAGCCGGTTCTCCACAGCAGCACGAGGGTCCCTGGCGACCCTAAACTCCCCCTCTGGAGTCAAAACGACCGAGCTCATGAACAAGAGGAACTCCAACACTGGAAACAATGGCATTCCGTGAAGAACAAAGACCATTTTCGGTTCCCTTCAGCTCCCCATGTGAAGAGACAAGTTAAATCCCCTCTTTTTCCCTCCGGAGCGCTGCAGCCGTGCGTTACTAAAGCTCTTGTTTCTCTAACTGACAGTTCTCACCCGCTTCTACTACTAACGCCGCCCTCAGACCAATCAGAAGCAAGGGTTTGTTGACTGACCAATCAGAGCAGCCGTGGGCGGGACTTCAGAAACTGTTACTCGACAGTGGCACAGCACTTTTATTGAAGGCAGTGTTAGTGAAATATTGAGCAAAATAGTTCAGATATTTTATGACTTTAGTATCACTCTGGAATGTGTTAGGTTGCTTGCTTTGGTGGGGGGTTAAGTTCTATAATGAGCTACATTATGTGGACAAAACTATTGGGACACACCTCTTAATTCAGGGTTTGTGCTAAGCCCTTTACTTTCAGTGAAGGACATTCTTAATGCTTTAGAACTTTTTCTATTCCAGCATGACTGTGCCCCAGTACACAAAGCAGCTCCATAAACACATGGCTGGAGGAGTTCAGTGTGGAAGAACTTGACTGGCCTGCACCTCAACCCCATCCAACACCTTTGGGATGAACTGGAATGGAGATTGTGAGTCAGGCCTTCTCATAAATGCTCTACAGAATGAATGGCCACAGATTCCTACAGAAACTCCAAAATCTCGTGGAAAGACTTCCAATAGGAGTGGAAGCTGTTATAGCTACAACGGGGGACCAACTCCATATTAAAGTTTATGCATTTGAATGCAATGGTGTAATGGTCAGTCCCAATAGTTTTGTCTATGTAGTGTAATTTCTGATACTTTGTGTACTAGGACAAGATAAGTAGCAAGCCCTTAGCGCCATTAGATGGACTAAGGTAAAAGAAAAAGGCACGAAAAGCAATTAAGCTTAGTTTTAAATACTAATTGATAAAAAGTGATTTGGAGTAAAATAAAAAAAGAAACTGAAAAAAACAAATTTTAAAGTAAAAACAGTGCAACGTTTTTAGCCAGAAATATACTTTATTTATAAAATTATATAGGTTTACATTTATAGTGGCTTTACTAAAAGTTTACTGGATAAAAAAGGTGATTTTTGTCAATAGTGGTTCCGCTGGTGCTGATGTGGATCTGTGGCGCCCTCTAGTGGTCCTGAGCCTCCACTTCTCACACCACTGATATACCGGAAACCATAAACCAGTCAAACCAGAGCCTGCTGCAGAATTCCACCTTTTAATTGGTCATTCTTGTTTATAATTAAACTGTTAAGATGTTGACTAAATGTTATTGACTGTTCATCTCTTTATCTTATCATCTGCTGCTACTTTATTGCATTTCTTTTTATTCTCATTAACACGAAGTCACTTTCATGAGACAGTTTGCTCCACAGATCTGCTTTTAATGTTTAATCAGGGAAACACTATGCACTTTTTTATAGTATTTATATTTTTTAAAGTATTTTTGGGTAATGTTTAAACACAAAATTCTGCATAAATTAATCTATAAGCAATATATGAGAAAGCTCAAATTCAGTGAACAGTGGAAATTTAAAAGCTGTGATTTGTTGTTCTGAAATTCCTGATTTGCACTTTAACTATATTATTACAGATGTTGCATTACTTACATTCTTACTGATACATTTTTATGACTTATGTACATCCTTTTATG
Source organism: Brachyalestes nurse (assembly GCA_037974405.1). Classification (NCBI taxonomy): domain Eukaryota; kingdom Metazoa; phylum Chordata; class Actinopteri; order Characiformes; family Alestidae; genus Brachyalestes; species Brachyalestes nurse. The sequence continues at coordinate 6,110 of JBBPCY010073106.1, forward strand.
TATTTAAAGTTTTGCAAGGTACAGCATTATGCAAATGAGATCTACTTAAATATGCACAAGTTTGCATACTGTTTTTAAGGCAGTGCTCTTTTGAATGATGGTAGAATTAAAATGTTTATTTCATTGTCAAAAGACACTCCAGAGAGAGTGTCTCTGAAACATCGTTGTTTTATTATTTCATCAGGAAAACACTATTATAAAGCATTTTTTTGGGTAATTTTTAAATACAGAATTCAGCATAAATTAATGGAAGAGCAAAAAATGAGGAAGATCAAATTCAATGAACACAGGAGTTTTAAAAGCTGTGATTGGTTGTTCTGAAATTTCTGATAAAAACACCTTAAGAATGGGTCTCAGAACAGCAGACTATTTAGACTAAATCTTCATTAAAACTGCTAACACAGCACACTAAATCCACTAAATGTTCTTGTCACTGTGTTGCACTATTGTTCAAAGTTAGTAAAGTGGCCCCTTATAGTCACACATAAACACAGCACACAGTGTGAACAGTGTAAAACTCTTTCTCTGCATTAAGCCCATTCACCAAGTGAATTAGGGGGCTGCCACCAATAAGGGGAGCAGTGTGTGGGGACGGTATCTTGTTCAAGAGTATCTCAGTGGTGCCACTAGCAGTCCAGGGATTCGAACCCACAACCTTCTGATTGCAGGGGCAACCCCCTGGCCACCTGACCACCAGCCATCTATCTTATTTTTTTTTCTATTATTATCTTTTATTCTTTCTTGTTGCACTGAGCATGCTAATGACTTTCTCTCGAAGATAGATAAAGTTCTTTCTTATCTTAAACAAACTCATTCAGAGTGGTGTGAGGTGAAATGCTCTGCTCTAGAAAAAGTGACCAAATTAAGATAGTTCACAGTGGAGGTGATTGGAACCAGACGCCCAAGGTGTTAAACCATCTTAAGTTAGTTTTTACACCTCTATGGTTGAACTGTGCTTTCTGTTTCTGATTATTAAAAACGTTACCTCTCACGGCTGCCTTCAGCATTTCACCCCATGAACTGTAGAACCTGAGGAATCAGCACATGAATGTTAAGCTGACAAATGGTAACCTCTGTGGTTAAAAAATACAACTGGTACTGTATTTTTGTTGGAGGAGAGGTGGAGGTGGAGGAGAGTAGAGCAGTTTTTAGCAGTTGCAGGCAAAATAAATAATAAAAGATAGTAAAAGATATATATAATTGATAAGTGAAAGTTTCTCTTGTGTGCTGTACATACATACATATACATACACATATATTAATATACGTCATATACCATTTTTGTGTTATTTGTACAGTATAGTCTTTATATTATACTGGTTATGTATTGGTTTGGCTGTTTCTACTTTCTTCTCTTGTTTTGTCCACTTTGTTGTAACAATGCGAATTTTCCACCTTTGGAACTAACAAAGGTTTATCATAAATAGAAGAAAAATGTACGGTTAGCTAACAATGGTATAAATGAGAAAATAGAAAATATAAAGAAAGAGACAAAAGAGAATAAAACAAAGCCAGGAGAACCTCAAAAATGGGAGGCAAATAAAAACAAGAACGAAATGAGGAAAGGAGAGAAGGCTACTGCGTGGGAAAGGTGAAGTAGACCAGCAGAAAACAGGAAGAGAGAGAAAACAAGGCGAAAAATAACCACTAAACTAATTAGGAAACTAGACACACAAAGGCCAGACATGAGAGAAATGAGGCTGCTAGAGACTGGCTAGACTCATGACTGAGTGAGGAGTGAGGAATGAGGGGAGAATGGAGGTTATTAGGGTTTGGAGGTGTACGCTGAAAGCCAGGTGAGATTAATGAGAGAAAATAAGGGAAAGAAAAGAAAAGAAAAGGGGAAACACCTCCCACAGGTGGCCACCTGGAGTAAAAGCAGCCCAAGATGCAGATTTGCGCAATCATAGACAAGAGCCTCAGAATATCGTGCACGGCGGAAATGTCATGAAACTGTTTTCGATAATCCAGTGGTGCTTCTTAACCAGAAATATAATATAAAATATAATATAAGTTATTTCTAAAAAGGTTATTTTACTTTAACAACGGCAGAATTTCATGCATGGTGAAAACCTCATTACATCACAGTGTTCTATAAATTATATCAGCCACTCTTAATGGAGAGTATGAGAGATATTGCTTTCAGAAGTAAAGGGAGAATGAATTTGTACATGTGACTGTGTTTAAAGTGGTGCACGCACATTTTGGTGAGATGAGTGTTTGTAAAAGAGGATCGTAGTCAATTGGAACCAAATTAAAATAGTTTGAAAGGCTGAGAAAGTACAGAAACACCATTCCTAAATGTGTTCTTTCTAAAGCATGTGTGTAATGCAACTCTAATGCTCATGTTTGCACTTTATCTTTTAGCAGCCGTTCAGGAAAGCAATAATGAGGAAGAAGCGCATGCCAACTGATAAAGAGAGAGAGAGAGACAGAGAGAGAGAGAGAGAGAGAGACAGAGAGACAGAGAGAGAGAGAGAGAGAGAGAGACATGTTCACAGACCAGCTCAAACAGATGTGTTATGGTTATATGGTTAGTGGCTATAAACTAATTTTAAGTGACATACTCAGACTGTTTGGATTACATGTATATATTTACACTATTTGACTTTAAACATGAGGGCATGAGGGCGTGTTACAGAGAGAGAAAGAGTGAGAAAGAGATAGAGAGAGAGAGAAAGAGAGAGAGAGAGACAAAAGAAAGAGGAGAAAGAGCGTGTGTGAAGTAGAGTGAAAAAGCTGGAGAGATAAAGATGAATGCAGACAGTGAAAGAGGGAGAAAGAGAGAGTGATGGAATGAGAAGAAAAAGAAAAAGCACAGAGAGAAAGAGAAAGACAATGAGAGAGAATTAGAGAGGAAAACAACAAAATTGAGTGAGAGAATGAAAAGGAGTGTGGAGAGAGAGAGAGAGAGAAAGAGAGAGAGAGGAGGGACTGAGTGAGTGAGAAGGTGGGGATGAGGGGAGGGGAAGGAAGTTAGAGACCACAATGCCTCAGCAATGTGTCTGTATTTAGTCACATGTCTCTCTCTCTCTCTCTCTGAAGTGATAGAAGAATCTGCGAGGAGGGAGTGGAAGTGCCAGCGCTCCAGAGGAGGACAAGCCTCTCACCTTTTCACACCTCCATCCTTCCTTCCAAAATGAAGAGCTATATCACGGAGGCCCTCTCAGACTTCTTTTTCGAATATGAGACCCCTCGGCAGGTACTGGTGAAGAACAGGAGAGTGGGAATAGTCTGCAGACTCATCCAGCTGTTGGTCCTGGTTTACATCATTGGGTAAGAAACCCCTGTCTGTTCATAAGTGCTGTATGGTGGAGTTTCAAAGAGAGGAGAAAACATTCGAGCTATGCTCTCAGAAACTGATGGAATAGTTCAGATTCCAGAGCCCATTTTGGCACTATATAGAACTACAGTGATCCATATGTATGCTATATGGAAGCATATTAGCTGCATATTAACCTCCAGGATTGTTTTCTTCACTCTTATGACTTTAAAACTCACTCTTGAATTTGAGGGGTTAAGCATATGTATGGTTATTTGAGTTATTATGGTTCTAGATGCAACCATTAAGGCTGAACTGAATAATCCTTGAAGAACCCACTTTTTAAACGTTGGAAGATAATAGGGTATGTTGGTCTGTGTGTATGTGTGTGTGTATGGTTGTGTTTGTGAAAATGTCTCATCCGCTTCTATAGATTTCAGGTTAAGGCTGTACTGAAGGGCAGCATTCATAAGATTACATAACACTACGAAACCAAAACGCCCTAAATTTTACACCATATGGAAATGAAGAAAAATAAGGGAGAAAAATGCGCAGATTAAGGGGGATTATAGGGGTAAAACTACTGAATTTTCCTCTTACTTACTGCTTACTTACTTACTGCTCCTTAGATAATAGAACCTCCTGAATGAATGCCTTAAATTTAAGATTAAGGGGTTTCACACTCACGCCTTAAATCTAATTAAGGGGTCGGTTTCACAAATGAACGACAACTTAATTCAGATTTAAAGGGTTTGGTGTATTTTCAGTGGTAAATTAAGGGAAAGTTAAGCACATTTTAAGTCTATTGTGTATCGTAGTGTAATACGTACAAAAGCCTTTCATTACAACTGACATAAACCTACATAAACTGTTATATAGGTTGACATTGACTAAAACATTTTCAACAACTGACAACTACATTCAGTGTACATATATCAATTGTCATGAAAGCTTAAAAACGATGTCATGTGCACGTGCCTGTGAACAAACATTTTCTTAATTCTAATTCAGTAGTAGTAGTAGTAGTAGTAGTAGCAGCAGTATTAGTAGTAGCAGTACTAGTATTAGTTGTATTAGTAGTAGTAGTAGTAGCAGTAGCAGTAGCAGTATTAGTATTAGTATTAGTTGTATTAGTAATAGTAGTAGTAGCAGTAGCAGTAGCAGTATTAGTATTAG
>JBBPCY010073107.1:0-10546 GCA_037974405.1 Brachyalestes nurse
GATACTTTTACACACAGAACTAATCTGATACTTTTACACACAGAACTAATCTGATACTTTTTACTGCTTTCTTGTTTGTTTGCATTTTTTCTAATGTTCACTTTGCTAGCAGAAAAACTTATTAAAATGTATTTAAACAGTTTGCTGACAACCAAAAACAGCGTTTTATTCCAAGGTACAGAGAGAAAAATGTGAAGGTGAAACTGAAGTGGCTGTTTGTTGCATAAATCCTCAGTGAAACACAAATACTGGTATATTGGTCCTTTACGCTATAAGACTGATTTGGAAATGTCCTATTTTCTGACTGGCAGCTCGGTGTTGCGTCTCGCTGGAAGATCGTTCCGGACCGAAACGCTCCTCATAAATGTGAAAAGTAAACCTGCCGTAGTCTGAACAGGCGGATATCTGTTGATGTGTTACTTTTTATTGCATCAGGAAATCTTTAGGGATTGAGGAGTGAACAGGACCTTCTGAAATCTTAGCAGTGTTTCCAAACGAACCACGTTACACAACCTCCTCTTTGCAAACGCAGGAAGGACGGGTTTGGCACTTGGATTATAAATAAATAAATTCGGAGGAGCTACTGAAGGCCCTTCCAGGAAGAGAGAGAGAATACAATGGAGACAAGAATCAAACCCCACGCCATTCATTTGCTCACTCAACAGCAGAACCGTCCTCTCGCCAGTGAGCCGGGCACTCTGGGGAGGCAGCGCGGTTTAAAAAAAACTTCACAAAACTCCGCATTATATATTCACAAACACACCCTACAGCAGGGTTCCTCACTCGCAGTTCTGGAGCACACCTGAAGCAACTGGGTTAATTATTAAGACCTTTATTAGATAAATGAGGCGAGCTGGAGTGAGGCCTGAGCAGCACTTGCTGTAGAACATTTAGAACCGTCAGTGAGAGATACAGTGATGCACCACCTCATTTGCCAAGTTAAACCGCAAAACATGTGCTCATTATTTTACATTTCCACCTTTTGGCAGACACTCTTATCCAGAGCGACATACATGGGTGTTTTATAGGCCAAAGGAAAAAACACTGCTACTAGGCTAAGATTCTGCCAGAGATTGAATTAGTCCACCAGGGTCCTATAAGATCTCACACACAGTTATAGTTGTTGACCTGAACATGTTATTCCAAGTGCATCAGTGAAGAGGTGGGGCTTCAGTCTCTGTTTGGAAACAGTGAGGATCTCAGCAGTTATGGGGGTCAGAGGAAGTTCATTCCATTACCAGGTTTGTGCTAAAGCTGAGAAAAGTCTGGATGCAGGTCTGTGTGAAGTATTGGGTCGAACTGGGCTGTGCTTGACTCGTACGATAAACAAACGTATCTCCATTACTAATAAAGCGACCCGAACCAGAGCTGCTCGAAGGCAGGGCTAAAAACAGGCCGCAGCCAAGCTGAATAATTCATTGCTTTCTGATTGGTCAACAAATGTTGGAAAGAGATTCAAGTTTGACTGTTTGTTTGGGCTGAAGATAAATTTCATTGGGAGTTTTCTACGACTCTAACAAATTTATCTTTAACTCTGTGAGAAACGCGAAGGAGATCCAGGACGTCACTAACAAGTTCTCTGGGTTCGGTTCTCATCACACGGATAAAGAACACAGAGAAAACATTAAACACTCAAACAAGACTCTAAATAATAAAAGAGCACAATAACAAAAGCGGCTCTGACAGAAAACTCTCCGCCGGTTCGACTCCATGGACGCGGTTTTGGGACGACCGGCTATAAACTGTGGAGAGAACTGAGTCAGAAACTGACAGATGCAACTGCATTATCTGGCCATGACTGCATTATTCTGACGGAGATGTTCTAGTGCTGGACCAAGAGGAGCACTATGAACCCTCCGACACTGTTCAAGATGTTCACAGCACACAGTAAAACTTGTTTGTTGCAGCCTTTTGGGAAATCAGTATTACCAAAGCCAATAGTGTGATAACTGAACCCTGTACTGTGCAGTCCTGCCCATTACACCACTGCAGTCTGTATAAACAGCGTTAGCACAAAAACTAAATATTGGTGTTATCTGAGCGTGGCGTCAGGTCTGACCATTCAGCAGATCGATCAGCAGCCTCATAAAAGAGCCTTCATGTACCGCACACCATCCTCCTTCACTCCATAAGCAAACAATGGGACATGGTGAGGAGAGACTGGCCTTCTTTTCACATCTCTCCCAAGAGAGCAGGGCTGTGGAGATTATACCAGGACTAAAGTTTCCTGAGGGCTGCTGTGAGCACCAAACACACTCCGCCACAGGCAGGGACAGAAATACACACACACGCCACTTCATTAGCTTTACCTACCTTCTATCTACACTCATGATCTATTTTATCAGCTCCACTGACCATATAGTCACACTCTGTAGTAACATCAGTATTGTGATTTTACTGCTACATACTGTGATTATGATGCCTTTCACGCTATTAAAGGACCCATATCACTTTTCTGGAATTAAAAAGAAAATTATATTTTTAATGGTACACTTACTCCCTTCATCCATACAGTCTATAAATGGAAAATAACTTACAGAAACAGCCTGTTTTCAAATGTGTGGTTTGTGAGGTCACAAAACACACACATTTAAATATATCCCCTTATTCTGGACACAGCAGTTTAGCTCCGCCCACTCATGCACAGATTCATCAACACCTTTAACGGTTAAAGATTACACTTTTGTTTTATTACATGAAGACCTCGATCCATCAGAACACCCAGTAACTCACCTGGAGCTGTGATTGGTCACCCTGTCAGAAACACTGATTGGTTAGAGGCCTATTTGCATATTACCGCAATGGCAATTTCAATTTCAATATTGCAAAGAGCGATCTTGCAATAATTTGTTAATGATTCAAGGACTTCATCTAATCTAACAAAAGTCTTATTTTTAACCATTAAAAGTGCTGGCGAATCAGTGCATGAATGGGCGGAGCTAAACTGCTGTAGTCAGAATAAGTAGAAGTATTTAACTATGTTGGTTTTGTGACAACACAAAATGTGCCAATTCTGTAGCTTATTTTCCATGTATGAACTGTAAGGATGTGGGAGTGTAAATACACCATTTGAAACAGTATTTACAGACTTTAAGTCTTTTTAATTCCACAAAATTGCAATAAGTAGCTTTAAGAACCACTCATTTTGTCTATATCGTACAGCTCTAGTCGGTGGACTATTCTAGTGAAACTCCAGCACTGCTGTTGTGACACACACACACCCCTAGAATTCAACTACTCTGTCAGGGTCACCCCAGTGCTGAGGAGGAACCACAACCCAGGTAATAGCTGGTAGTCTGACGAGTCCTGAGTTTTAACAACGGGGGTAAAAGGATTAAAAAAAATTAACAGCTGGGGAAAAAAGGACAATGAGTGTAGAAACAAGGTACCTAATGAAGCGGCTCATCCGTGTTTATACATAGGTTTGGAAATAAGAATGCACAATCAATGTTTAATCATGATCAGTAGTTATTGCCCAAGTTAAAATATGCCTTGGAGTTTATTCTGAGAGTGAAGTCACACGAATGCCTCACTAATGTGATTCTATAATTGCGTATATTACTGCGTATGTGATTCTCAGTATCTGTGACAGTGGTTTTATTGTGCAGGCCTACACAGAAATGTGAAAGAGCACCTACGTTGCCCATGTACTCGGTGAGCAGGTCCTGCAGAGCCTGGCGGACGGAGTTACACTCCGCCACGATGCGCTCGCGCCGGTCATCCCGGGTGCAGGACGAGTCGGCCATGAGGGCGGCGCCACTGATGATGCTCTCCAGCCTCTCTTCCAGAGACGGGCGGAAGCGCTCCTCGCTGAAACTCAGCGGGTCCACAATGATCTGCTTCTGCAGGGAGAGAGAGAAGAAAGAAAAACAGAATGAGCGCAAAGTACAAATGTATCAAACTTCATACGTCACTCAGACGATGCGACTTGCTCATTCGTGCCAGGCTCTGGACCAAAGGGAAGGGCTTGACAGCTCAATGGGCTTCATTTCTGCTGCGGTAGACACCTGTGGAAACACCGGTGGCAGAAAATCACGCCTCACAAAGAGCCAGTAATCGAAACCGCAGAAAAAGAATCAAACCCTGTGGTCTTCATTAACTGGAAGAATCAATAATTCAGAGGCTCTGAAATGATGCCATTTAAGACCAGGGGTTCCTTTCAATCAGTATTAGATAGTCTGTGCCCTTATGAAGCTCCTCTGAATCTACAACACAAAGTCAGTGTCTATTACACAGGAAAAAAAAATATATATAAAAAAAACATTAAAACGGCCACAATTTAAGAGAGAGCCAGGTCTAAAATGGTAGCATGCCAATATGACTGCTGTAGTCAGAATGGTTAGGATGCCAAACTGGAGTGTGTGTGGAGCATCTAACTAATACAGCTATAACCATACCTTACACCCACAAGCGATACAGGATTCACAATAGAGCTGAACATGGACAAAATCTCAATATTGCTCTTTAACTAACATACTGCGACTGTGATGCCTCTCAGGATATTAAAGAGCCCATATCATGACGTTTCTGGAATTAAAAAGCTTCAAGTCTAGAAATATCGTTTCAAATGCTACCTTCACTCCCCCATGCATACAGTCTACATATGGAAACTAACAGTCTGTTTTCAAATCCCAGTTTATGTGATGTCACAAAACCAACATATTTAAATGCATCTCTCTTTGTTAGCTCCACACAAATCGTCGACACCTTTAATGATTTAAAATTAGACACCGATACGGTGATAACTACTAGCAGACATTATATAGTGCAGCCATTTGCTATTTAAAACAGTTTATTGGAGAAAAACGATTGCACGCAAATTTGCATATAATCTATTACTGAGACTTGAGTGGGGAGACGAGAGGGGCGGACCACCAGACATGATCTACCAGCAGACAGACTTGTGTTCTTGACCGATTGTGCTGTTGGATGTTTCCAAACTTGATAAAACAGTGAAATTGCATCAGATATTATTTCCACAAGGTGACATCTCCACACATTACACTTCGGTTTACGCTCACCGCCATTATTCCCCAGGTTAGCGTTTACAGCACCTTTGGGCGAGTGCAAGATGTGCGGCGTCACTGCACATATTAGCCAAGTTTGGCTCGGTCCCCAGTTGGGAGCACTGCTGAGGTAAACAGCAGCTTTCAGTCAGAAAGAGAAGAACTTTAAAGCTATTTGAGCCCAGCCCTAGGCTACAGGATGTGGTTCTGCATACGAAAAACACCGCGAGTTTATTCCACCACCCCTCCTCTCCTACTCCTTTCTCTGGATGACTTTGTGCGTGCGTGCGCGTGTATGTATGTATGTATGTAACCTGATGCTACTTTCTTGTGCAAGTTTGTATCGGTTTAACTCATGATGTGCAAGATCTTAAAATGTGAAATATCAATACTTATATATCAGTATCACTGATCTACTACAGCTATAACAGACTCCTAACCATCACTTGTGTTACCAGTAATTCACTTTACTGCATATTATTTGTCTGTGGTACGTACACGACATATTATAATGTATATATATATCTTAAATAAAAAAATAATCGAGTTTATTAGCCTGCTCTTGTCTGACCTCCTTTGCTTGCGTGTCACGTTGCCATGGCAACAAGCCTCTCTCTGTGACTCACTGCAAAGTTGCTTGGGCTGGAAAATAGGCAGCAGGGAGAAGCGAAGTGGAAACGGAGCGCGAGCTGAAGTTTCTGCATGGTCACCAGGAAATTGCAAATACACACCTTTCTACGTATGGCCAGCCTCATGCACTCTGTTCTGGTACACACACACACACACACTTTCTACTGCCATTAAGGAAGATGCCATCTGTCTCAATATGATAAAATCAAGCTTCTGCTTTTTCCTCTGTGTGCGCGTGTGTGTGTGTGTGTGTGTGTGTGTGTGTGTGTGCGCGCGCGCCTCTTCAAGGACCTACTGATATCAATCAAGAGTGGACTATGGCCTTCTCTTCTGCTCTACCATGTTCACATACACTCATTTTCTGGACCAACTGGAGAGGTGGGTGATGTAGGAAAAATATATAAATAATTTGTGAAATTGTCACCATACACCTCAGTGACTGATTTCTGATGAGTTGGAACGGACATAAAAGAACTGGGGAAACCGCACAAAAACTACTGTCAAAACACAGAACAAGGACTTTGGTTCACACTGCACTGTTCCAAACTCAGTTAAACGGGACTAATTACGCTCGCAATAACTGATCTTAATTACGGGCATATCGTCCCGCATTAGAGAGCTTTAAACAAAACGGCCTCCAGTCCCACACCTGACATTTTCGCTTGCACACCTAATTTGATGGGTCCAACATGCTCAAAAGAAGACTTCTGTGAATTGAGAATTGGGGAGAAGCTACTTGAACTTAACTTGAACCAAACAAGCGCTCTTAATTGCTTCTCTGCTGTGGAACGAGGAGAAAATCTGGCCCCCTTCTACAGCGATTGAAAATGTGTGGATCAGGCTGATCCACTCCTGGATGACAGCTCCGAGAGCTCCCAGGCAAACACAACTAGAGCTAGTAGGCCAGCCAGACAATGGGCCGGGAGGCTCTGACAGCTCTTTACCAAAACGCCAAAGCGGGGATGGCAGCACAGAGACAGATGAGTGAGGGTGAAAGTAGTGTATGCATGCGAGCCACAGCTCTAGACAGCAAATGACTCCTCGGAGAGAGATGTTCGGGGGAGACTCTGTACCAGCCTGACCACCCGTCACCTCAGCCAGCAAAATAATCTTCAATTCACACACTAATACCGACCAGCACTCCGAGACTAGGAGCCAGAGCTAATGGCCGGGTCAGGGTCAGACGGAGAGGTGCACACTGATACACAATTATCATTTTTAGGGCTGTGGCAACTTAAAAAGTCAACAAAATCAAGAAAAACAATCTGTTATTGAATCTAAAGTGACGTTATCAAGCTACGCCAGGCATGAATTTTGCCGCCGATGGTTAACAATGAGTAAATTCTGACAATTTCTCTTCATTTACCTCAAACAGACTACACATGTACTGTCCTCAGACTCTAACTCTTCCCCCGGACACATCCAAACAATAACTTGATGCTACTTTGCTTCTTATTGGGTTAAATTATTATGTGCATTATCGAATAACGTGCTATAATCTTACCATGTGCAATACTGCACACATTTCTAATTAAGTGTTAAATATCTTATATGCACTAGTCTTACCAAGTGAAGTATCACTACTTATATCAGTATTACTGATCTACCACTGATCTCTCCTACAGCAATAACAGACTCTACTAATGTTATTAATGATTAAAGTTATTTGTATAAAAAGCAATGTGTATTTTGCATGAAGTATTTCTGGATTTATTAAGCCTTTATATTTTATTCGGTTCTCGTTTCTGTGGAGTCGTAGCGGTCAATTTCCTCGGGGATCAGTAAAGTTTTCAGATTCTGATTCCGATATGGTAAGTTAATGCTGAACAATGCTTCTGGTTTCTCAGATATTCAGTTAATAAAAGCAGTAACGATGGCAAATACTACAGGCTTCTGCTCCTCCAGCTCAGATGGAACTCAGGAGCCCCTGAAAGATAATTATTTACCAAAGATGAGAGGCAGGCGCTGGGGCTAAATCTTGTAAGCCCTGTCCTGCATAATGTGGTGTTTATCCTGTTCTAAGACAACCGATTCAACTAATCAGCTCATTAGCAAGCCCTTCCTGAGAGGAGGTTTAAGAGGAGTTCAAACTCTCCAACAGGGGAACCACATCCATCCGTCACCACGAGTCCCACACTGTGTAACTGGCCTTGCTTTCTCTGGTGGGTGGGAGTTCCTCCTCTTTCTACGAGTTAGTGTTCTCCTCCGAGCGTGTTGCATATGCAACACAATGTGTGTTGTGTTTACACATATGTAGCTGGGATGACTGCTGGGATGTTTCCTTTAACACCTTTAAATATGTTTGACTTTACAATAATTAGTGTGATTGCAGATGCTATTGGGACAGCTACAGCAGCCGAAAAGTGACCAAACGCGGAGCAACAAATCAGTCACTGCATGTTGTGGTTTAATTAAAAATAATCAGCCAGTGAACACAGCTATGTATGCTCTGTTTTCGGGCGAGAGTGTTTTGCTCCACCCGTTTTCAGACGTCTGGCTGTCAATCTAGTTGTTTAATCTTTAAAATAATCAGATTACTTGATCATGACAGTGAAAGACCTACTTCCAGTGCACCACAACTGAGAGGGAAGGGAATTAAGACGATGGGCTTCCTCCCCATACAGGTATGATCAATAATCTCCTATCGGACCATCTACTGTGGGACAGTCCTAGTCTAGATTTGAGAACCGCTGGTGTAAGAGAGAAAATTCCGTAAATGTTACTCTATATATATATATATATATATATATATACACACACACACACACACACACACACACACACACACACACACACATACATACACACACACACACACACACGATTTGCTTTTCCTCTTAAGCTCATTTCAGTTAAAGGTTGGATTTGGATTTTTCTGTTAGATGTGAAATGAAGCTTCTTTTTCCAGAATGTCGATATTTTCCATATATATCACAATACACTAATTGAAATTCTACAAATGACGCTACAGCCCACGAAGAACACCACAAAGCAGCAAAAGAGACAAATATCGATCTGTAACTTTCCCATAATGATCTCGGCAAATCTATGATGGCCTCCAAGCTTTTTGAGCGTAGAAATCCTCCATTAAAAAGGAGGGCAAGGCCGCTGGAGTGGAGAAACGCCGCACTCGGCTGTTCCATCAGCGAGCCGCTAAAAAGCTGCTCCGCGAGCTACCCCTTCAGTCACCCGCCAGAACTGTCGATACGACACACCAAATTCAATTTAGTTAAACAGCTCTCACCGCGTATTAAGCGCCTCGGCAGCACTGCGGCTTCAAAACGGCTCTGCGGCCTCGCCAAATGTCATCTGCTCGTATTAGACGTGTACTACTAAACGGTTCCCTCGCCCTCCGTGAACCCGAGTGCGATGGCAGCGCCGAGAGTGCAGGGGCTTTTATTTCATCACGGCTGGGTGTCATTAGCAGAGGCGAAGTAATAAGGTAATATTTCTGCTGCGCTCAGATCGATCCTGCTCCTCTATGCCTTTATAACTCCACAAGAACAGTACGGAGCAAACAAGGTCAAAGCGAAGTAGGGCCAATCACAGAATACAACGCAATCGATATGAGGGAGAGTGAAAGGACCTGGGAGGACTCCTGCAGCCCCGGCTGAGGACAGAGCTGGAGTTCACTCACACTGCAGGGGGGAGGAAAAAAAATAATAAAGTCCTTTAAACCTGCTTCCCGCAGCTCATCGATCGAGAAAGTGAAAATCAGGATCTTCACCTTGCGTACAATTAACCGTTATGTTAAATCATTAGTCTCGTCCGGTCGCGAATGCATCATTTTGAAAGCAACCAGATTCATCTGAATCTGCGGAAATTTATCACCCAGCACAGGCTCCTTCGAATATATGAATCTGGCAACCCAACACAAACTGAAATTACGTCTACAGCCCCAGTCGTTTATCAGAACCAAAGACTCAACACTACATCACCGAATAAATCAGAAGTTTGGTTCTGGAGATCCTCTGTTATGTATACGGTGGTATATTTCTTGCTCAAACACAGCCAGTCCAATTTATATTCGACAGGTTTGGGATATCTGTGATTAATATGTGTTTCACAACCTATTGACTGTTTTTAACTGATAAAACAGCCACAGAGGTTCAGTGAGATCTGTTAGACTGCAGATTAATACTGACCACGTGTGCAGAACAGATATCTAATGATTTTTATTACATTCTGACTTCTGATCAGATTTGATGGCGTCAGAGTACATGCAGACAGACAAGACCATGTATATATGCAGATATACAAATATATACACACATCTACACATCTATATTTTAATGGTTTGTGATTTTATATATGCACATATATATGTAATATGCATATACACACACCCACACCACAATATATATGATTTGCTTTTCTTCTTAAGCTCATTTCAGTTAAATGTTGGATTTGGATTTTTCTGTTGGATGTGAAATGAAGCTTTTTTTCCAAAATGTGGATTTGTGGATATTTTCCAACCTTTTTTTGCCGCACTAATCCTCACAAGGGGTGCCAATAATTGTGCCAGTAACTGTGGAGCACTGTATCAGTATTCAGACGGGTTGAGAAGAGTCCTCCAACACAGAACACCAAACCTGATTCAACTAATCATCAAGGTCAATCACCCGCTCTGCCACGCTGGGGGAGCCGGGCCTGGAGCCCTGGGGGGTGAGACGCGGCCTGACGGCAAAAACACAGTTTAAAACAGACGGCGCAGAGACAGACGATTAATCCATCCACACGGGGGGGGGGGGAGAGAGACAGACAGAGACAGAGACACAGAGAGAGACAGAGAGAGAGACAGACAGAGAGACAGAGACAGACAGAGTGACCGCGAGAGAGAGTGACACAGAGAGAGTGACACAGAGAGAGTGACACAGAGAGAGTGACACAGAGAGAGTGACACAGAGAGA
>JBBPCY010073108.1:0-10546 GCA_037974405.1 Brachyalestes nurse
CACAACTTAAACGATTTCAAGTACTTAGTTGTTTATTTGTACATAATTTGGGCTTCCAGCTCATAAAACCCACGAAATCAGGAATTCAAAAAATTAGAATTAAACTGATGTAGACAGAATGGATGAGAAACTGCTGAATGAGTGGAGCTAAACTACTATGGGCTGAATTGGTGGGGCTAAACTGATTTACACAGAATAGGTAGAGCTAAACTACTATAGGCTGAATGGGTGGAGCTAAACTGATATAGACTGAACGTAGACTGATGTAGATTTCCTGTCTTTTTATTGGTTTCTTCAGGTTCTGAATGGACCGTTTCAGGTCTTCTTACCTTTTCTCTGTTTTGTTCTGAATGAACATAAATATTCTAGTTCTAGAGTTCTAGTTCTTTAATGTACATGAATGTTCCTCCAGGTTGTAGCTCCAGAACAATTCTTGTCTGAGTTTGTGGAGGAGATTAAGTTTTCCTTATCTAAATTTAAGATATTTTTAATAGATACCAGTTACACCCCTAACCGTCTACACATCTGGCCATCTCCACACCTAACCATTTCCAAAAGTGATCATCTCAACCACCTGAGCATCCCCAAATCTGACCATCTCCACCACCTAACCATCTCCACACCTAACCCTCTCCACACCTAACCCTCTCCACACCTCACCATCTCCATACCTAACCAATCCCCATACCTTACCTTCTCCATACCTGAACGTCTCCATACCTGAGCATCTCCACACCTAACCCTCTCCATACCTGACCATCTCCATACCTAACCCTCTCCATACCTAACCCTCTCCATACCTAACCCTCTCCATACCTGTTTTACGCGGTTCCGCAGTCGCGGATTCAGTCACACGCAGATTTTTTCTGAGAACCAAACTCTCCACAAATACGCGGAAATCTCCACAACTACACAACAATGCGGAAACTACAAAATATCATCCAACTTTTTTTTGTGGCTATATATATATATATATATATGAACGTAAATTCTGCTACATTTCCATATAAAATATAACTATAAATATAGAAAGTGCGTCTTGAAATGGTAAAATACCGCGTTTCTCTTGTTTAAAGCCCTGTATTTTTATTACCGTAACTTAAATTAAAAGAGGCAAATATGGGCTTAACTTTACATTTTCTTTAAGGGTAATGCATTAAACTGAGTTTAAAATGATATTAAAGTGTTCTGGGAGCATATTTACACTATAAAAATATGCCTTTTTAAACATTTTTTTTTACCAAAACACAACAATGCGGTTTTTCCACTTAACGCGGCGCTCTTGGAACGTAACCGCGCGAAAACCGAGGGATTACTGTATTATGTTAATCATTAATTTATTAATATCACTAATAATAATCTCAGTGAACAGCTGTTCAACAGTAGACTGTGGTTGCCAAGCAATAGAACACAGCAGTAACACATTAACGACATGTAGAGTGATTTACACTGCCTTTAAATCTGGCTCAGCCAATCAGATTCAAGAACAGGAACAGTGTCCCAGATTCTCTCACACTTTCTCTCCCTCTCTCTTTCTCGTTCTCTCTTTCTCTCTGTCTCTCTCTCTCTCTCTGTCTCCCTCTATTTCTCCCTGTCTCTCTCTCTCTGTCTCTCTTTCTCTCTCTGTGTCTCCCTCTGTCTCTCTCCCTCTCTCTTTCTCCCTCTCTTCCTCTGTTCTCTCTTTCTCTCTCTATTCTCTCTCTGTCTCTCTATTTCTCTCTCTCTGTGTATCCCTCCGTTTCTATCTCTCTATTTCTCCCTCTTTCTCTATTCTCTCTTTCTCTCGCTTTCTATTCTGTCTCCCTCTCTCTCTCTTTCTCTCTCTCTGTGTTCTCTCTTTGTGTATTCCTTATCTATCTCTTTCTCTGTATTCTCTCTGTCTCTTTTTCTCCATCTCGCTCTCTCTTTCTCTCTCTCTCTGTCTCTCTCTCTCTCTCATAAGCTGTTACAAAAATCACTCGTTTTTATACTCCAATCAGATTAAAGCTTTAATGAAGATCTGGAACAGATGTTTCTCCAGATGTCTTTTTCATTCCTTAAACAGCTCAGAGACAATTCGGATCCCAAACAAAATAAATGTGAAACCTATAGAACAATTCAGAACCTTGCAGAACCCAACAGAAATCTACCGATCCAAACAAAATCAAAGAGAAATATAGAGAACCCTAGAACTCAACAGAAATCCACCAAACCAAACACAATCTATCAGACAGAAATATACAGAATAATACAAAACCTGTAGAACACTGGAACCGTGATAAGCCATGCAGAACCCAACAGGACCATAAAGGACCCTACTAAGCCATTCAGACCCCAACAGAACCATAAATAACCTACTGAGCCATACAGAAACATGAACCCCAAAATAATCGTACAGACCCATGTATATAGAACAATGCAGGCCCATACAAAAGAGCAACATACCCACTATATACAGTACACAGAACCCTAGAACCCAAGAGAACCCAAGAGAACCATGCAGAGCCTCAGAAGGTCCTGTCTGATCTTTAACAGACTGAATAACTAAAGTTGAAGGTGGTAATAAAACCTCAGACACAGACGCAGCGGAGGAACACAGGTGTCCAACAATGAGCAACAATGAGCCCAGACAAACAGATCTGTGACCTGCTGGGTTTTTTTTAATGAGTCAGAGGCTTTTTCTGTAAAGCTACTCCGCTCTTCTGGACTGGACAACTTCCTGCAGTGCAGCATCACCCATGTTAGCTAGCGGATGCCGTTTCAGATGCCGTGCAGAATGCTGGTACTTTTATTGTACTTTAACACCAACTTGCAGGTTGTGCAGGTCTCCGTGCTGTTTGTGTGTCTAGAGTGAAGTATCTCCACACATGTGATGTGTGTCTGTCTCCTACTGCCTCTGCTGCCGTGTCAAACACACAGACACACACACACACTCACTTGAACACACAAACACACACACACACACAAACCTACCATTCATTATTCAAGTGGGCGGAGAAAAAGGTCATTGAAGTGTGTTATCACATCCTCATTAGGCTTTAATTACTTTATCTCACCATCAAAGTTCCAACCTCTAAACAGAAACCTGCTCTGTTCTTAACACTCACACACACACACACACACATACAGAATACAGAAACACGTGTGTGTGTGAGACTTACGGTGCAGCCCCCCTCGTGTTGGTCCTCCAGGAATCCGACTCTGCAGAGCGTTTTCTCGTTCTTCAGCCAGTACTCCGACGAGTCCAACACACTGTTACTGCACAGCACCTACACACACACACACACACACACAATAAAACATTTCACTTTAAAGGCACAGTTCAGTGATGAATCAAAGTTTCAGAGCTGCCTGTTCCACCTTAAATGGTCCAGTTTAAATGGTGGCAGATGTGTGTATGTGTGCATGTGTATGTTTTAATTTCCAATGTGGAAGTTCATTTATTGATTTATAGTATATTTAGTACAGAGCACTTCCTGACAGTTTTAATTTATTTTGACTTTATGTTTATTAAGTGAGACTGAGTCAGAAATCACACTCCTATACTTCTTAGGTCTTCTTTTAATTATTATTCTTTTTATAACCAAAAAATGTTTTGGCAAAATTTTTGGCAAAATTCTAATGCTAAAACGATCTTCAGTATCCGGTGCAGTGTACGTGTACTCAGATTTTTGATCTGTTGATCAGGGCTTGTTTAAAAAACAGATTTTTGCAATTTTCTTTGAAAAATACTTATTTCTGTAAACTTACTTTATGTAAATGACTATCCTGTGTGCTAACTCTCCCCATTTAATTAGCAAATAACCCTGGTATCAAGCAGATTATTTGTGCCGACCATATAAGAGAAAATCATAGCTCTTTTTCAAGTTTCCCTTTTTTTCTTTATGATAAATTAATCATGTTTGGTCTTAAAATAATCAGGGAAGTCTAATCTCCATGTTTTAAATATCATTTCACTTAGAAACATACACTTAGCAATATAAATGTGGAAATAAGGACATGTAAGAAAGTCATAAATCAACTGTAACAGCCATGTGCTCAGACCACAGAGCTAGACAAAGGAACACAAAGATTTCGTAGATTTTTCACTAAAACTTAAATTTCTGAACGTCTATAAGAAATAGAATTGGTGGATTACTAAAGGGAATGGTAATAAAATGAATTTCTTTTGAAATGTGTTTTATTGAATGATTACTGGTAGATTAGAATGTATCTGTAAATTAAGCCATAATCTGTGAAATGCTGTTGAAAGTATAGCATGTTTAGTATCTATGTAAACCACTAATCGCCACCGAACCAAAATTACAAGTTTCCAAACCAAATTATGAACGGTACGAAAGTTATGAAACTTTTCTACCAACAAGGAGTTCACGGAAAGTCATAAAGTGGCTTCTCCCTTGAGCCCTAAGGCCCCAAGGGAGGGAGACTGCCCCTTGTGACTGGCCTGGCCTTGTGATTGGCTAGCAGTTGAGGAAGATGGGAAGGACAAGGACCCCCAGGCGCTGAGCCTAAAGGTTTCAGCCACAGTTCACTCAAGCTGAAGCAGGAGCTGAGCCAGAGCTGAGACACTCCAAGAACACCTGCTGAGCCTCAGGATCAAGACTTTGGTTTGGACCGGACTCGCCACTGCTTCATCTACCTCTGAAACCCCAAGACCAACAACTCTTCAAGATTCATCTCTTCCAAGCTTCAAGGACTCTGACCTGCAACTTCATCATCAAGAGCTCCAATCTTCATCCAACCCCGCTGAACTCCAAACAGACTCTTGAAACTCCAAGGCCAACTTCACTCCAACCCGGTGAAATAAGTATAACCTTCTCAATCTGGTAATCTTGGTGCAAGGTTGACTGCACGTGTGTTAACCTGTGTTAATTACGGAAACTGTGTTGTTTCATGAAGCTCCCTCTTCAGGGACTTTCAGTAACTGTCAGTAAGCTTATACCATTATCCCATCATCTTTCACATTTGTTTTATTTTGTGTTTTATGTTTGTCTCGTGTCAATAAATGTTGTCTTAGCGGGACCAGTGATTCAGTTTCTTGTCGTAAAGTCCCTTCTTCCGCTGCAGTAACGCTACTGTTGCTCTTAAATTAATAATAATTCAATTGATCAACTAATTCCCCTATTCAAGTAAACTCTTTTCAACTGCGCAATTAAGAAGAGCTTTAAGGGTTAATTAATGTATTCCGCCTGAACTAGCTAGCTGGATGAGGAATTCACGCTGGTATTAATATAACCCTGCTTGATAGAAAACCCCTAATTAATAAATAATCAATTAAAAATGGATTAGTAACTAATCAATTAATGAATATAGTGGTGAATCAACATAAACCGATTCCTATCTATATTCTGGTGAAGAATCAATAAACTGAGCTATATTTTCCTACAGTTTATATTGTTCTTGTCTCTGTGTGTCTGTGCAGTTTCCTTCGGATCAATAAGGTTTCTGATAAAGGAGAAAATCCCTCCATCGCTCTGAGACACTCTATTCTCGCACACTCAGCTGTAGCTGTATGATGTCATCTTCAGAAATTTGCTCAATAATTTCCCATTTCATTTACCGATTCCTTCAGAAATTTGCTTAAAATTTGCAAAATATTTGTCTCTTAAGTGTAAACACATAAATGTACAGTTTATTTACACAGTTATTACATAACAGATAAACTGGTTTTATTTCAGTTCTTGTATCTGCTTGAATTTTATTGGGTGACTGGACACTAATCTGCATATTTACTGACGGAGAAAGGCTGTGTTTCCAAACATCTTTTCAGCATGTCTTAAACATAACCCACACACATATATATACACACACACACACACACACACACACACATATATATACACACACACACACACACACATATATACACACACACACACACACCGTACTAACAGTAACACACACTAAACTGTAACACCTCTGAGTAATTGTAATTCACGTGCAAACACTACCACAGACAACGTATGCGTGTGTTTGCGTGCGTGTGTGTGTGTGTGTGCACATGTATTCATTACCTTTAAAGTCGACTCATTAACTGTGTAGTGGCTCCGTAAACACTCTGTCTGTTTACTGAACAGATAAACTCACATCCCTTAGTATCACCACCTTGTGTGTAGTATGTAGTATATTTGTGTGTGTTTGTGTATAGTACGTAGTATATTTGTGTGTGTGTCAGTGTGTATAGTACGTAGTATATTTGTGTGTGTGTCAGTGTGTATAGTACGTAGTATATTTGTGTGTGTGTCTGTGTGTGTAGTATGTAGTATATTTGTGTGTGTTTGTGTATAGTATGTAGTATATTTGTGTGTGTGTCTGTGTGTGTGTAGTATGTAGTATATTTGTGTGTGTGTGTGTGTGTTTGTGTGTAGTATGTAGTATATTTTTGTGTGTGTGGTATGTTGTATATTTGTTTGTGTGTTTGTGTGTAGTATATTTGTGTGTAGTATGTACTATATTTGTGTGTGTGTGTAGTATGTAGTATATCTGTGTGTGTGTGTGTGTTTGTGTGTAGTATATTTGTGTGTTTGTGTATAGTATGTAGTATATTTGTGTGTGTATAGTATGTAGTATATTTGTGTGTGTAGTATGTTGTATGTGTGTGTGTGTGTGTTCGTGTAGTATATTTGTGTTTGTGTGTAGTATGTAGTATATTTGTGTGTGTTTGTGTATAGTATGTAGTATATTTGTGTGTGTTTGTATGTAGTATGTAGTATAGTTGTGTGTGTTTGTATGTAGTATAAAGTATTTTTTTGTGTGTGTATAGTATGTAGTATAGTTGTGTGTTTGTGTATAGTATGTAGTATAGTTGTGTGCGTTTGTGTTTATATATAGTACGTAGTACTTTGTGTGTGTGTACATAGTTTGTGTGTGTGTGTTTGTGTATAGTATGTGGTAAATTTGTGTGTGTGTTTGTCTGTAGTATGTAGTGTATTTTTGTGTGTTTGTGTGTAGTCTGTAGTATATTTGTGTGTGTATGTGTTTATGTATAGTATGTAGTATATTTTTGTGTGTGAGTTTGTCTATAGTGTATTTGTGTGTGCATATAACCGTGTGTGTGTGTGGTATATGTATATGTGTGTGGTATACGTATATGTGTGTGTGCACATGTTTGTCTGTCTGTATGTGTGTGTGGTGTGTGTGTGTGTGTGTGTGTGTGTGAGTTTCCTCTCCCCTTGCTGTTTGTACCATCTGTTCTGACTGTGTTTGTGCTGGAGTCCAGATTAACACTTACTGATCTACCAACACCCACCCTGAACACACACACACACTCTCTCTCTCTCTCTCTCTCTCTCTCTCTCACACACACACACACACGCACGCACGCACGCACGCACGCACGCAAGCACGCACGCACACCCTCACACACACACAGACACGCAGACCATCTACAGTTCACTCTGACCAACCTGACAATTTCACACTATTGAACAACACACAAACACACATACTATACATACACACATAAACTACACACACTCACTCACACAAATACATACACAAACAAACATACACACATACACACAAATACATACACACACATATAAATAGACCCACACGCACAGTTATGTAAGTATGATGGTCCCATACTCTGTACGGATCTCGTTTTTGAGGAGGTTCTCCTTTTAAGTCTTGGTTCCTTCAGACGTCCATCTCTCTTTTCTCTCTCTGTCTTTCTTTAAACTCTCTCGCTTCCCACCTTTAGTTCTCTTCTTATTCTTTCTCTGATTCTCTATCCTCGCTCACAGTAAGTCGTACTGTGTCTTAAACCACGTCCACAAGTCTGATCCACCTTAATGAAGAGCTGGATGTGGTTTGATGACCCAAGTTTTGGGTTTGTGTTTACAGTAAAAGATTTGGGTGACTATTTACGTCTTCTGTTAGCGATGTTAACCTCATAGCTTCAAAATACGTGGACTAAAACAGCCAGCAGATGAACAGGGGACCTACGTATGGGACCTACGTGTGAATCATTCAAGCAGAACAAAGAGCATCTAACTGAAGTCCTGAACCAGTGAAGAAACAGGAGCAGCTGATTCCAGATGATCAGGCGGTGATCAGTATACTGGTGGTGCCAGTATACAGTATAATGCTGAGTGGTTGGAATTCCTTTAGTTAGGCTCTTTTAGGCACTTTGCAGCCTGTCAGTAAAACATTTGTTCACATCATTTAATCTATTCAGTGTGACAAAGATCAGAGAGTTTGACAGAAAATAGTATTTTTATACCAACAAGGAGATTCAGAGCAAAATATGAAGAAACGAAGGGGAAAAAAGACTTTTTCACAGTGCTGTACGACATGAAGTGCCCCCTTCAGGACACAATAAAGTTTACAGTGTGCTCTGGAAAAGCAGACAGGTTTTCTGCAGACGCTCCAGATAAATATAGACTGATATTGAGCTCCAAGCATTTCTTTTCACGGATCCGAACAAAAATAGACTCAAGCGATTACAGTTCTTACAGCAGGTGTCAGAAACGAATCATGACTGGAGCAGTTCTGCAGAAAATGCTCCAAAAACTGTGAGTCAGCAGAGGGTTTTAACTGTTTACATCTAAACGTAAACAATAACCTCATTAAAGAACATTGATGATCTGGTTCCAGTGTCTCTTGTCAAGTGCGAGTATGATAGTCTCCTGTTGGGGGGAGCAGAAAAATTGGCAAAAGGATCTGAGTCTCTTTGAGAAGAACTGTGATTTCTGGACAACTGAACATCTCTAGCACAGCAGGTCTTGTTTTGGAAAACGGGCGAGAGCAGAGAGCACACAGACGAGCAGTTTGTTAAAAAGAGGGTCAGTGAACATTTATCACGTGACAAAAATGAGACGAGACGCAGCGCAAATACTGGTCATGTGACGATAACCATAATAAAATATATAAAGTAATATTGTTAACGAATAATAACAAGACTAAATGTGGTTTACAAAATAGAAATGATGCTAAAATTTTTTCATTTCGTTGACTAAAACGAGACGTTACTTCCTGTACGATAGGGAGGGGAGATAAAAGTATTGGGACGCTCGACCTTAGTTTTGAACAGCATTACGTTCCAATCCTTTTGTCCATTAAGAGGCACTGTGAATCTAGTGGCCAAAAGTATTGGGACGTAGGGCTGTTCAAAACTAAGGTCAACTTTTTTCTCCCCTCCCCTGCCAGGGAGAGAGAAATGACAAACACACACACACAAAGTCTCTCTCACACACACACAGCATTTTGATTAGGCTTTCCCATATCCATACCAAAAAAAGCTGATCCTAAATTGTTCTGATTTGGTTGTGTGGACTGTATTTGTTCAGGAATAAAAAAAATATTAAGGTAAGTTCAGCAATGCCTTTGCTATGGATTTAAATTTGCAGATCAAATTATATACCGCAATATATACCGTCTGCCGTCTATGGTTCAATTTCTATCGCAATATGAATTTTATGCCATATCGCACAGCCCTACCTAAAGTGTACTGCGATGATACGGAACTCAAAGTACACTTTGATGTTCCAGTGTATCTCAGTCTCAATCTCCCACAATTCGTATATCTATAGTTTTTTTTGCACGGACAGTGAAAATAACCGCGTCCTCTTTCCTTGTTGTGTTAACAACATTTAGACCATTCAGAAAGGTACGGTTGCTTTATTTCTAATGGAAAAAACATTTGTTTGCTGTATGGTGCAGTTTCTTGTGCCAGGGAAAAAGCACCATAAGTCCTGTCCCAGTCTGGCACCTTCTTTGACTTTCCTCGGACTGCAAAGACTACAGCAGCTTTTACCAGCTATACAGTGACTTGGAGAAATGTCCCCAGGTTTTATCCATCACATGCAAATTCACATATTGGTGAATATTAGGGGTGGGAATCGGCCCAAGGTGACAATAAGATACTTTGATATTTTGGCCGCAACACTATTATTGCGATTCCTGACGTCCTTTTTGAGTTTTGCTGTGATGCAGAAGAAGGTCTTGCACCACCTTGTGGACATCAGTTAAAAGAGTAGAAGCATCAAAATAAAAGTATTTTAAATATTTTTGAAGCATATAACATACTAATAATAAGATAAATATTGATACTTGGTAATGGTCAGGATTATTTATGGCTGCAAATTGATCTTAAGCATTACAGACGTCTTGTGATGTCCGTTAAGACGATTAGACAGAAAACATGCCCAGTCCAGTTTTGCTGATGTAATTATACAGACCCTTTCCAAAAAATTAGAATATCTTGGAAAGTTTATTCATTTCCACAATTCCATTCAAAACGTTACACTTTCATAGATAATAGATTCAGGGCCCTCAACTTAAACCATTTCAAGTACTTTGTTGTTCATTTGTACATAATTTGGGCTTCCAGCTCATAAACCCCATGAAAACAGGAATTCAAAAAATTAGAATACTGTGAAGACATCACCATTTACTTCTCAGTTTTTGCAGAAAAAAGAAAAAAATTAGCATCAAATCAATCAAAATAGGGTACTTTCTAAACGATCTGTCAGTCTTCAAAACTTGGCTGGGAATCCCTTTGCCTGAACCCTCTGAGGTCCGAGGCCTTTCTGGCACTTTGAGGCAGTTTGCTACACCTTTACAT
>JBBPCY010073109.1:0-10545 GCA_037974405.1 Brachyalestes nurse
CCCCCACACACACTGCTCCCCTACACACACTGCTCCCGCACACACACTGCTCCCCCACACACACTGCTCCCACACACACTGCTCCCCACACACACTGCTCCCCACACACACTGCTCCCTCACACACTGCTCCCCCACACACACTGCTCCCCTACACACACTGCTCTCCCCCCACACTGCTCCCCACACACACTGCTCCCCCACACACACTGCTCCCCCACACACACTGCTCCCCCCACACACACTGCTCCCCAACACACTGCTCCCACACACACTGCTCCCCAGGCGCTGTGTTTCTGGCTGCCCGTTGCTTCACTTGGTGAATGGGTTAAATGCAGAGAAGAGTTTTGCACTGTTCATACTGTGTGCTGTGCTGTGGTGTATTCACACCTGTCAAATGGACACTTTACACAAAGGTTACCTGGTCAAAAGAGTCCCTTTTTTGTTTCACGTCACATAAATGTCTTACCTGGGATTGTAATGGGTAAAAGAGAAGCTGAGCAACGATCTGCTGGGAAACCTGGGGCCAAGCAAACATGTGGAAGTGTGGAGACGTAGCACCTACTTAAATCATGGCAGATTTGGTACTCCCCTTAAAGCCAAGATGAATGTACAGCCCTTTGAAGTCCATGTGTCTGCAAGTCTGGAGAAGACTGATAGTTCATGTGAACAGGCCAAAGTGAGAAGATATAGTATAGGGTTTGATTAATTAAATAATGACTGATAATCACTTGTACAAATAATAGTCATTTATAGCTCTATTGTGTGCATATTTCTGGAGTCCAGCATGTCTGAAGACCGACATTCTTTGTTCTCCTCCACATTTCCTCATTTTCTTGGGCTGTGTTTTGTCTTGGATGAAGAGGATATCCTATCCTGAGACCAAGTGCTGAAAATCAAAAGCCCTTCAGCCAATCAGGATTTAGGAGCTTAGCGAGTGACCCAACACCCCGGTCACTGGCTTCCTGTTAGGTGTGACTCACTCTGTAACATGTAGTGTGATGTCTATTTCCCCATGTCTTCTTTTTTTGTTTTCTTTGGGGGGGGGTACAAAGTTCTCCACAAAAAAACAATTTCAACATCCTATGAATGGTGAAAAATACATTCTACAAAAAATGGTTTATTTGAACCATACAAGAGCCAGATGGATAGTGTGTGTGTGTGTGTGTGTGTGTTTTCCATAAAAAATGTGACCAAACATCTCTCAACAGACTCAAACTCCGCCTAGCTCTTCACTGAGGTGGTGCAGACTTGTCAGGACAAAATAGGACTTCCTCTGAGCCATAAAATTCAACGTGATTGTTTTGTGTAAAAATACATTTTCTGAAGATATACTCCAGTGAGCCAAAACATTATGACCACAAATAATGTTGATTATTTTGTTTCAACTGCACATGTGAAGTTCTGGGATACATTAGATTACATTACACTACATTCATTAGGCAGATGCTTTTATGCAAAGTGACTTACAATTGGAGGAATCACTCAAGTTTCAGGACAGTATGAGGACCAGAGGAAAGTTATAAGTGTTAAAATTATGTAGAGACTAGTGCAAGGAGATGCCCTATGAAGAGATGATGCTCTGCTACTCTGGTGGCCTTTGGCAGCTCATTCCACCAGCAGGGAACCAGAATGAGACCAGTCTGGACTGGGTTTACCTTGTGTGTAGGGATGGCAGAGCCAGACGATGTTCTTGGAGGAGTGGAGGGAGTGAGTAGGAACGTAAGACTGAATGATGGGATTATGGTAGCTGGGTGCAGACCCAGATGTCACTCTGTAAGTAAGTTAGTGACTTGAACTTAATTCAGGCAGTGTGTGTAGCCAGTGTAGGTCAATCAGCAGTGGGGTGTCATGCGAACTTTTGGGTTGGTTAAAGACCAGCCGAGCTGCTGTGTTCTAAACCAGCTGTAAGGGTCTTATCATAAACTCGCTGGGGTTACGTTCCAAGAGCACCTGCGAATTGTGAAAAATTTGTAATGTGGTAAAGAAATGCTTATAAATGCCTCTTTTAATAGTGTAAACCCTAAATATGCCCCAAGATATGCTCCCAAAACGATGTTACCCTTATATATACTGTCCTGTAATTCATGCAAGCGTGTTTACTTTGGTATAACCTGGGTAAATAAAGTAATAATTTAATTTAATTTACGGTACTAAAAATATAGACCCAACACATGGTTGCTTTGTGTTCTCTCTACAGTACTATAAAATGTATACAATTATATTTTATATGGAAATTTAGCTGAATTTACACAGATTTTCATGTTACAAAATTAGTAAATTATATTTTTCTTAATAATTTAGCACTAAAATGCATGAAAATTTGCCACGAAAAAGCAAAAAAAAAAAAATGCAGAGGATATTTGCGGTTTCTGCGAACTATTAGCTAGGTTCTAAGAAAAAAATCCACAAAGGTCTGAGACTGCGAACTCTGAACCGTAACACCGCGGGGGAACACTGAATACGCTTCATGGCGACAATATTTTCTGATTGGCTCTGCCACACTCTGCCACACTTTGTTCAGGAATGGTTTGCGGAGCATGATGAAGAGTTATTACCTTTGCGTTCAGATTCCCCACATCTCAGTCCAACCAAGCCTCTGTTGGATATGCTGGAGCAACAATTGTCCACCTTGCAACCCACAGGACTGCCAGATACCGCGAGGCACCTTCAGAGGTCTTGCAGAGTTCATGCCCCAGCAGGTGGGAGCTGTTTTGACGGCACCCGAAGGACCAACAGCATATTAAGCAGCTGGTGGTTGTAATGTTTTGACTCACTGGTGTATATTTATACAAAGAACCATCAGAAACTGTCAAGTGTCCAGATGCCTGTGTAACACGTGTGCACACGAAGGGCAGTCATAATTAAACACAACACCTGTTATCCAAAAGGGTACCAAACAAGTCCAAGATGACTGAGTACATCTGGTCTGAGTGGAAAATTCTGTGAATATGATTTTTTACCAAACCATTCTTTCAAAATCGTGTTAAAGTGCATCAGACCCAACCATGTTTTAGTAGGATTCCTGATGACTTTAAGCAAAAGTTAGTTTAGTTACTGGTTACTAGAGGGTCCAGGGTTCTTATTGTTGACAACAGTATCCCTTTATGTTTCACCAAGAGTAACATTGTTTTGTCTGCAACTTGCTGGTTTCCATTACGTGTGCATGTCTACTATTCAAAAATTTGAGTGAGTGATGAGTGTTCCTTATTTTTACTGTTGTACACATTTTAGAAAATGATTGAAGGCATCTGCACTGTTAAACAACTCATAGACAGTTAAAAATCAGAATCAGAAAATCAGATCCAGAGGAAATTCCTTCTGTTATGACTGTACAGACACACAGAGACAAGAGCAGTGTAAAATATGAAGTCTATATAAATCCAATAAAAGCTCTCTATGAAATACACTATGCTGTATGTAGAACTGCTGGATCTAAAAGCTATAGATAAATAACTTACAGTTAAGAAGTCGTGGTTAGGAGTATGTTATTGTATGTAATAGAGATCAGTACTATATAAGTTATATTAATATAAGTAGTGATACTTCAGATGGTAAGACTAGAAATTGCATACAATTATATTTTAGCACCTGATAAGAAAATTGCTTGATATCATACATGGATATCATACATACTATTGCACATAATAATAAGACATGAATGCGAATAATAATAATTACTTAAACACAGACTATTGTGTGGATATGTGACACATCCCAAAGATTCTGTTAAATCAAACTGAATCTTTGGGATTTGTTGCTGCATGTGTTTTTTCAGGATAATGTAACTTTATCCTGTTTTATATTGTCAATGTCTTGAAAGCTTTTGGCTGTACAGACCTCAGGTTTTGCTGCAAAGTCACTGGGATGTTATAGATTACACACAAACTCTGGCTTTTAGCGTCTGTATCTATTAAAGAGTCCGCGCATTTAATATCACTCATGTTTGAAAATTCGACTTCCCATGTCGAGAACACCATAAGAACAAAATTAGCCTTCTGTGGTGACTTCTAACCATTGAGACGGGGGAAAGACCTGTTTGTGTTTATCTCTGCCAAATGTGGCTGGAAATTGTAAATCTGCAGATATTAAACCCTAAACATGGCTTTGTGGAGAAGAGTTTTTTTAATTAGAACAATTTAAGTGGTGCTCACATGGAAATAATCACCAAAAACACCAAAAAAGTGTTAAATAAATCTTCTGTTTAGATTCCTCAAAGAAACCTTGAGGCAGCTTTAGAAACACCAAAGTGGTTTAATGACGAGCCCCTGGGAGGCTTGTTCCACAGACTTGATGAAACTACACATGTGCTGCGATCTTGGTGTCTATTGGTGGGAGCTTCTTGCTGGGGAGATTACAAATAAGATATTTTAATGTAATTTACTTTAATTTATTAACCCTTATAGTCATGCGTGAACACACCACAGCACAGTGTGAGCAATGTGAAATTCTTTCTCTGTATTTAACCCATTCACCAAGTGAAGCAGTGGGCTGCCGCCAATGAGGGGCGCCGTGGAGCAGTGTGTGGGGACGGTACCTTACTAAAGGGTACTTCAGTGGTGACACTAGCAGGTGGGTTTCAAACCCACAACCTTCTGATTGCAGGTCCAACGCCCTAACCTCTATTATATGTAATAATTCCCCTTATTGGAACTAAATTCAAGCAAAGGCACAAATTACCATATTTACAATCAAACTGAGTAACATGTTTCAAGATAATGCCACTAATTTAAACAAAATAGTTAAATTATGATGTAAACAAAGTTGTTCAGAGTGATTTGACCCTTTCTAGAATCAGACCTGTTTGTGGCGGTGACTGGAACTGGGCGTCTGCGGCATCATGACAAATCCTTTAATTTGTAAAAGATTAATGTTGAAAAGGAATGTAACAATGTTCAACTATTTTTGAAGTATTGTTTTCCACTTGTTGTATACCCAGAGTGTATACAGACGTTACACTCAAGCTAAGACCAGAAACAGTGCTGGTATCTAGAAAGAAAGTGCCATCATCATGGATGGCAGGTCTTGAAGCTCAGAGGGCCATTAGGTTTAGTTTCAGGTTTATTTATCTATGAAGCACATTTTACAAGTAAAACAAGCCTAATTCCCATCAGGCTGGGAGGGGTGGCGCATTTTTTGCAGGATTTACAGGCCAGCATCAGGGTTTTGAATCTACAAAAAACGCTAAAGGGAACACAGGGTAGGGCAGCAGTTGGCCTAGTGGTTAGGGGGCTGCCCCTGCAATCATAAGGTTGTGTGTTCGAATCCCTGGACTGCCACTGGCACCTCTGAGGTACTCTTGAGCGAGAGACTATCCTCACACACTGTTCCCCAGGCGCTACATCACTGGCTCTCCACTGCTTCATTCGAGTGAAATGCAGAGAAGAATTTCATACTGTGTGCTGTACTGTGGTGTATTCACGCATGACTATAAGGGCCATTTTACCTAATGCTCATATGAGGGCATCAAACACATTGGTGTTAGTGTTTTACGTTTAGGTGGAATGTGGTCCACCACCATAAGTATACAACCAGGAACAGCCCATTGATGACGACTAACACAAATGATGCATTACGGACTGCAGTCTGTTGGTAGCAGGGACAAGTTAGGGGTTTCTGATAAAGTGGCCCCTTATAGTCACGCGTGAACACACCACAGCACACAGTGTGAACAACGTGAAATTCTTTCTCTGCATTTAACTCCTTCACCAAGTGAAGTAGGGGGCACATGGGAATCGAACCCAGAGCCTTCTGATTGCAGGGGCAAAGCTCTAACCCCTAGGCCACCCAGCAGCCTTTTTTTTAAATATGTTTTATATTATAAAATGGCTACAGTGTGTATAGTGCAGTGTTAGATGTTTCTTAGCTGTGGTTATTTGTGTGTTTGTGTAAAGCGAGTCCTCCAGTCCTGGGCAGCGGTTGCGGTTGTCATGTCAACCATCAGGCTGATATTTGTCTGGGGTCATTTGGCCGAGCGCCCGCAGCAGCGCCCCACTCTCGGGCAGCAGTCGCCAAACAGGAAGCGGAAATGACCGGGGCAGTCACCCCGAAGTGTGGCATGCATGAAGCAAGCCTATTTATAGCATAGCGTGCCCAAGAGAAACAGCGACACACACACACACACACACACACACACATGCGTGCATGGTGGTCCAGTTGAAGGAAATGAGAACTTTTTTGTGGTGGTGATGTTATTTTGTTAGACATAATTAACCCTCCCCTCCCCCAGACTGTACAGTTTGCTCAGCTGGGAAGATTTCAACCACTTTTCTTTAAGCATCTTTCACTCCTCATGAGCTCTATCTGTCCTCTTCTTCTGCCTTTCTTTTCTATGTCCTACTGTCTGTTTTTCTCGTCTGTCCATTTCTCTTTCCCTCTCTACTTTTTTTTCCTTACTTCTGGACCTTTGTATACTTCTCCCAGGTCCGTTTTTCCTTTGTCCCATTTCCCTTGTCCCTGTGTCCATTTTTCTTTTCCTTTTTTCCTTTGCTTTTCTGACCATTTTCTTCCCTCTGTCCATTTTTCCTTTCCTCTGACTTTCATGTTTCCTCAGTCTGTCCATTTCTTTCTTTTCTCTGTTACTTTGCCAATTTCTCCTTTCCTCTGTCCCTCTGTCCATTTCTCCTTTCTTCTGTCTCTCTGTCCATTTCTCCTTTCTTCTGTCTCTCTGTCCATTTCTCCTTTCCTCTGTCCCTCTGTCCATTTCTCCCTTCCTCTGTCCCTCTGTTCATTTCTCCCTTCCTCTGTCCCTCTGTCCATTTCTCCTTTCCTCTGTCTGTCCATTTCTCCCGTACTTTGCCCTTCTGGCCATTTTTCTTTTTTCTTGTATAAGGGGCTACATTTCTCCTTTGCTCTGTCCCTTTCTCCTCTTTTCTGTCTCTCTGTCCTTTTCTCCTTCCCTCTGTTTTCTGACCATTTTTCTGGGCTCCTGTGTGTGAGAGAGGGGGAGACTCTGCTGGGTGTGTGTGACTGTGAGTGTTTAAGCTAAATGTAGGTTAATGATTTGAGCAGCATTTCAGGAGGAAAACTCGAAAGATAACCGTGCCTCAGAGATAGATACTGCCCATACACAGTAGCGGATTTGTGTGTGTGTGTGTGTGTGTGTGTGTGTGTAATAGTCTCTCAGAGCTGCACAGGGAAGAACAGTCCCTATAGAGAGTTCTGTAGATCTGAGTATTCGTTTAAACCTTTTTACTCACAGAAACTCATCCTTTCTGTCCAGTCTGAGCCACACTGATGATAAATAATAGTTTATAAATGACAAAAGCTGTGCCAGACATTGTATAAGGCAGAGGAGCATGCGGATTTATGGCCCAAAACGTTACAGTGAGTTGATGATTTAGGATCTGTGAGGGCATTTTTCCAGACGTCTAGACCAAACAGCAGTTTAGTGTACATTACAGTTCTTAAACACAGCGTAAGAACCTGTGTGTGTGTCCACTCTTCAGTTCCCACTCTCATAACAACACAGTGTATGTTCTAGATATGTATTTATCAGATTTATGGTAGTCACTGAATAATAAGCCAAAATATTTGTTAAAGGTCTGGATTTATGTTAGCAAATGGTCCAGACTGACATTTTTTTTAATGCATCCAAAGAGACCAGGCGTAACAGATATGGGCTATAATGTGATCTTCAGTAGCCAAGCATCAGTAGAACAACACCAATAAATGCTGAGCGTGACTAATATTCAGTTCTGTGAAAAAGTATTGGTTTGAATTGTTCTGGTTTTTTTGCACATTTATCACACTTTTTTCATATCTTCACATAAAATTCAATATGAAGCTGATTAAACACAAAAAAACCATTTCTTATAGGATGGTTATTTTTATTGGTCCTGTGTGAAAAAGTAATTTAGTCACTCAATGAACCAATTAACCAAATATAGTTACCTGGGGCCAGGTAGACCAGACACACCCAGACTCGATTACTGCCCTATTGAATCTAAATAGAACCTTTGGATCACTATGAAAAAGTATTGACTTCTTTTAGCTTTTACACCAGTCAGTTAGTTACCAGTCAGAAGTTTGTTTTTATGTTGATTTGCGTGTGATCCCATTTTAACTCCAGTTACGGTTTTCATTATTAGATGTTTATTTAAATTACAGGAACTGGACATTGAAACACCAAACAAATCTCAGCATGATGCCTGACACCTCAAGTATCAACACAAACCGGGGGAACTTCCATATAAGGAGTTGTTTTGCCATATAACGACAATTTACCATTTTTTGCGCCTGAGGTTCAGGTCCGTGCCACTCGTGTTCTTAGGATTAAGGCAGCTTTATTTTAATCATAAATATCGGAGCTCTGGAATAATTCAACCTTCGAAGTGTTGGTCGTACTGACCGGAGATCATGAGTTATATCCCTTGTGAGATCACAGCCATTCAGGAGAGCATGAATTACCTCATGTCCAGGTGACCAGTGACATCACATTAGGTAAGATGGAAAATATATGGTGGTTAACTTTATGCGACTCAGAAGAAGGCATGCAAGCACTGTGTGACCAGAGGAGCATGTATTTTGCCTGGTGGGCAGCTGGTGGCCTAGTGGTTAGGGTGCCCCTGTCATCAGAAAGTCATGGGTTTGAATCCCAACTGTTCCTGGCTGCCTGCTGCTTCACTGGGTGAATGGGTTAAATGGGTAAAATGGGTTAAATAAGGGGGAAGAATTTGGTGCTGTTCACACTGTGTGCTGTGGCGTGTTCACGTATGACACAATGGTCACTTTCACTTCACTGAGTTAATGCATGCTGTTCCTCTCTCTCTTCCCTCAGACGTTGCGGTGGGTGCTCCGTTTGCGGGCGATGACCGCGGGGGCCGAGTGTTTATTTATAATGGTCAGCGCTCCGGCCTCAGGCTGGACGCCTCTCAGGAGCTGAGCGGAGCCTGGGCCTCGTCCGCCATCCCGGCGGGATTTGGGTTTACCCTGCGCGGAGACTCCGACCTGGACAACAACCAGTACCCCGGTGAGTGAGGAACACCACCTTTTCTCTTTGTTTTATTCCTTCAACTCTTCAGCTCTCACTCTCTCTCCACACCGCATGCGAACATCTCTGGTAATGCAATCATGATTCGCTTTGGACGTCAGCGGCAGAGATGCAACAAAGCAGAGAGTTCAGGAATCCAGGTTGGATATCCAGACCGTTTCTTCAGGAGCGCGAGGGGTGGACGAATAAGGCCGTCTCTGTTCTCCGGCCGGCCTGTTTCCTGCAGCCCGGACCGAGAGATGTGGTTTTGATTTGGACTTTTCATATATTTTGTTCCTGTTTTGATTGTGACGCTGCTTCAAAGAGCTGCAGATGTTTTCCCGTTTTCCGTTGTTTTTCATGGCGGCCTTTCTTTTTTTTCAGCTTCAAAGCAATTTGTCCCGTACAAAAGTATCATTTTATGTGTGTGTATGTGAGCCCTTGTGACCATGAACCCCTGCGTTCCACACACCCACGCAGTTCTGTGTTAGGTTTAGGTTTTTCAGGTCTTCCAGGCCGCTGTTTGGCTGCTTGTCCTGCAGGGTTACATCCGTAAATGGAGCTTTTGCATGGTGGTCTGTGAGGAACAATACAAACTACAGCCCAGGGAAAACCGTGTTCCATACATTGTTCACCAAATTCCCCTTCTGCAATTG
This sequence comes from Brachyalestes nurse, assembly GCA_037974405.1. Taxonomy (NCBI): domain Eukaryota; kingdom Metazoa; phylum Chordata; class Actinopteri; order Characiformes; family Alestidae; genus Brachyalestes; species Brachyalestes nurse. The sequence continues at coordinate 9,627 of JBBPCY010073109.1, forward strand.
TCAGAATGAAAGTTTATGAATCCTTTGGAATTCTCTGGATTCCTGCATGAATGATTCTGAAAATGAATCGACAGTAGGCTCGCGGGGCCAGATTTCATCTTGTAACAGGAACACATGGTTGGAAACAACCGGGAGGGAGTTTGGCTTAAATCTAGATTGGGAGCGTGGGCTTGTTAGGAAGGAAACAATCTGAGCTTGAAATTTCCAAACCAATCCCACACCTTGTGAAAGCAGCGCTCAAAGTAGTTGCAGTTGCTTGTCAGCATTGTTCACCTGACATTAAGATAAGGGGTGACCACTCAGTAAAACTTGTCAAACCAAATGTCATGCATTTATATCATTTATATTTGCCTGCAGAGAAGCAAACTGGGGCAACAGGGCTTTCGGTGTGTTACTGTGTTTCCTCTGACACCCAAGGCAGTTATTGCTGAACGCACTGTGAGTGGAGATGCCATGTTTTCCATGTTTTGTTGATTTTTATAAGTGAAATTAAGTACACAGGGCATTAACGACTTCAGATTTGTTCAAGTTGATTAGTCGGTCAGCAAAGTCGAAGTCGAGTCGACTAGTCGTTTGATGACGTCATCACACACGCAGAGGAGGAACACAGGTGTGCAGCACTGAGCAACTTTTATTAAAAGTTCTCTGTAACATTAACAGTCAACACGACAGAAAAACAAAACAAAACAAAAACTGATACCTTGAATGTTCTGGTAAATTTTAGTGTCCTGCTGAGAGTGTGAACAGTTTAAGCCACTCAGTCACTCAGCGTTCTCTGGACTGGACGACTCCTTGCAGTGCTAGCGTTAGCCATGTTAGCTAGCGTTAGCCATGTTAGCTAGCAGATGCTGTGCAGAACGCCGGTACTGTCACTGTACTTTAACACCGACTTGCAGATTGTGCAGGTCTCCGTGCTGTT
>JBBPCY010073110.1:0-10544 GCA_037974405.1 Brachyalestes nurse
TCATTCATACTGCCCTCATTCATACTGCCCTCATTCATACTGCCCTCATTCATACTGCCCTCACTCATACTGCCCTCCTTCATACTGCCCTCATTCATACTGCCCTCATTCATACTGTATAGAACGTACTGTTTTAACGGTAGAGCAGTGCGTTCAAATTCAAATGTAGTACCAACTCAAGTAGTATGCGATTTCTGACACAGCAGTGGAATTTACTTAAGACACCTCTCAACAGCTAAGAGCAAACCACTTTCATCTATGGTGGCCCTAGTAGGCATAACCATATTTTTTTAAATGAATGTATATACAATGGAAAAAACAATCCATTTTTTTGTTTATCCATTTAAAAAAAAACGTATCTCACATTTTAAGTGTAGGATTAAGTGTAGGGTTTTTTTGTCTCATGAATGGTCACTGCCACACTTTTTCAAGCAGGACCAGCCACTGGTCTAATGCTATTTTCTTTTGTTAAAAATGTTATCCAAGAAAGTTACACAATATGATTTTTTTAAATCTACACTGCTGTTTTGTTAATGCAATAATGATATATAGTAATATTGTATGAGCTTTTATTTTGAGTTGTTTCTTTTCTTGCATGTTAAAAAATGGTAACAAAAACATTCATATAAAAGCATGAACCACTGTAGCACAAATTCATAATAAGATGTACATTAAATTCAATTCCTTTTGCATTGAGCTATTTGGGTATGCCAGTTGTAAGAGAAAACAGGTATTTACCCCTTATAGATATTTACTAACAGGTGTTTACTGCTTATCTTAAAACTTATATAAGTAACCTGCTCTGTAATATTCTAGGCTTCTCAAATGAGTTCCTCGACCTTAGAAAAGTGGATCTGCCTGGTAACAAATGAGTAGTTCCTCAGTGAATTTATAGAAAATAATATCTGCTTAACAAGTGAAAAGCTTCTCAAGTTAGTTTATAGATGGATAATAAGAATGTCTTGTATTGTTATTTTTCACAACCTAAGCTGTTTCAGTTACATGTCATGTGTTTAAAGGGTATATAGCTCTCTGCGAAGAGCCATGTCTTTGAGAGATCTTCGACTGAGACCACCTCAGCGAACACTCTCCCCACAGTACATAAATAAAGGCTTTGCTTGAGTGAAGAACATTTGTGTTTTGAAGCTTTTCTGTTACACAGTGCAAAAAAAGATTTTCATCAAAGCCTTCTATTACTAAATCTACTCTCCACAGTATGGTTTTAATCAACACACAATCAAAGACTGTCATTATCTTTGTCTATCCCATCCCAAACCTGTAAAGAACCATCTGAAGCTCCTGAGAGAAGAGTTCTTGATCGCAATGGATGCCACACATGAGGTGTAACCACAGGCTGGAGTCCATTAGTCTTTTCCTCACATGATGAATTGTGACCACGATATACAAAAATGGGCTCAAATGTCTTTGAGTCAGTGGTCCAACTTGTGGTGTGAAAGACAAGAATTGTTCCATCAAACCCTTAAAAAGAAATGAAACACTGAGACTGTCATTTGACAACACTTAAGCAATTTCTATACCATGCCCAAATAATTACACAATGACTAACATAAATATCTCCTACCTGGTACAGCAAGGTAATTGTCCAAAGCAGGAGCCCATGGCACAGTCAGAAAGTCACTGCTGGGAACACTGGAGATTCAACTGAGCGTATCCTATTGGACTGTTCATTTTTTGGAGATCAGACAGCAGCAGATGACCAGAGGAGGAAAACCTTGAGACACTCCAAGCAGCAAGGTCTGACTGGGTCAGATCTGTTCTCAGTCCAAAAGTCCACTGTGATCCATTCAAACTCTTTTGGAGAGCATAATACTTAATCATGTTCTATCCCCTTTGCTCTTGTGATCGTTTTAACTTTGATATCAGTGACGTAGCAAGATGAGAGTTTTCTAGTTTGGAGGTCTGTCTACGATGAGTGCTTATTAGAAAACTGGAGCAAGGACATCTCATGTGTTTAAATAAATTGCATTTTTATTGCAGAAGCATACTCTCACTGAAAAAAAAAAAACGTAACCTTCAACTCAAGTGAATTTTAAGGGGGGAAAAATCCCTGACTAAGAAATATCTTTTCATACAATCACCTGTTCCATAATTATTGGCACCCCTAACAATTCCTAAGATATAAATGTAAATGAAGTATTTCTGTCATTTCTACAGTAGTTTACAAAGTTGATCAGAGTATCTAGGAACATTTAATTAGTAATTCATCGCTTCCTGTTTCCCTGGGGTATAAATATGACGTGACACAGAGGCCATTTCTCTTATCCACTCTTCAGCACGGGAAAGGCAAAGGAACACAGCATTCAAATAAGTCAGATGTGTGTCGACCTTCACAAGTCAGGCAATGGCTACAAGAAAATAGCCACTCGCCTGCATCTGCCACTATCTACTGTCAGAGGAATCATTAAGAAGTTTAAAACAACTGGAACAGTGGTAAACCAGCCTGGACGAGGATGCAAGTTTATTTTGCCTCCAGGCATAGTGAGAAGGATGGTAAGAGAAATAAAAAGTTCTCCAAAGCTCACTGTTAAGAATTACAAATGGTAGCATCTTGGGGTCACAAAGTCTCCAAAACAACCATCAGGCACTATTTACATGCCAACAAGCTGTTTGTATATATTACCCTTAAATATATCTCCAATAGAGGATCTCTGCTCATTTTAATTTAGAAAATCAACAAACCATGTAATTTGACCAGGGTGTTCAGAATTTTACACACAGCTGTACATGTATAAGTCTGACACTCATCCTATCTCTAAACCTGACTTCAGAAGTTAAGCCAGACACAGACACACTGAAAGCAGATCAACAAAGTATGTCCTTTGTCCCCAGATTGTAGAGTCATGGGGTTACTGAACCAGCGTATTTCAGGGTCACTGCGCTCTTATCATAATCTTGTCTGTTAGTTCACTGGATTAGCCCTTTAGACTGAGTGTCTGCTGAACCCTTTACACCCGTCTGTTTAGACACATTAAAGGGACAGAAGTCCTATACACCTATTTTATACAGTTTTTGTTTGTTAAAATAGTTTTTTTACTAATATGCTCTGATTTCTAAGGGTTAAGTGTCTCCTTTTCACGGGCGATCTTGGGAAATGAGGAGTCCCCTTTTGTAGAATCTCTTGAGCAGGTACACCCAACTTCATTCCAAGAGGGGCAGTGTCCCGCACACCTGATTCAAATCAAAAGAGTGTGTTTGAGGAGGTTGAAAATTCAGGATTATTACAACTACATGCAATCTACATGTATCTGCTGCACAGGCGAGGAGGAGGCTGTACCTGCTAAGAAAACAAATGAAGCGGCCCGTACCCAAGCCGAACCCGAGCTGCTCGGTGGCAGGGCCGAAAGCGGTCCGCAGCCGAGCTGACTGCATCACTGCTTTCTGATTGGTTGAAATGTTGTCATGACAACATGGAAAGATGCCATTATTTTTTACTGTGCTTGGAAAGAAACAACAATGGAGATACAAACGTGTACTTAAAATGTGCTTAGCCATCCCTTAATTTACCCCTGAAAATACACCAAACCCCTTCATTTAGTTCATTTGTGAAACCGACCCCTTAATTTGACCTCAAAATTAGATTTAAGGCATGAGTGTGAAACCCCTTAATCATTCAGGAGTTGGTCATACTTGGTCTACAACAGCCTTCAACAGCCTGGGTGCTTGGGGAATGAGCAGAACCCGAGTCACAACAGCCATCCATTCAGACGTGAAATACTGGATATTCATAAATAAAATAACTTCAACAATCTGAGCTGGATTCATTCAGAACATCACCCTCCACGAAGGGAACAACAGAGATTACCTTTCGAGTGACTGCACTGAAACATTATCCATGTTTCATCTTGCTGTGGTACAAAGTGAGGATCAGTCGAGTTTCTCAGGATAAATTAAGGGCCGATAATGTTTCAGCCTTAACAGAGACACCAAATTCATCATCTCACAGATGCATGCTCTGAAAATATATGGCAGTAGCAGCGCCAGGCCTGCTGTTGTTGTTGGGCACACCAATTTTACTCCTGCATGATGGAGGGGGCTGCCGAAATAAAGCCCTGAAACCTGTAGCTGGGACTCTCAAGGCCTCACAATATTGGTTATTAGATAAACTATGATGTTAATTAAAAATGGGTTTTTTAAATGTTGTGTTTTCAGCAGGTTCTGAGTGGCCCTTCTTCTCTTCATCTACATGATATAAACCAGTTGAGTACTTTCATTCAAGTTATGAACAATTAACTTCTTTAAAAAGAAAAAAATCATGGCTGAACTGGGGAGCTTCCTAAACTGTGGCCAATTGCATTTATCGATTTCTGTCAAAAAGGGTAAAGCAGGTATTTTGAGGGGTTCACTAATAAAAATAGGCCTGCTGGAGAATGCTGTGTACCAGTTGGTTCATGAACCGGGGGAGGGGGGGCACAGTAGGGTTTGCAGAACTCCCATATTTCAGGAATATTTAACTGAAAAATGCAATAAAAAGATAATTTCTAATCAACATAAATCTAATGAATGACTGCTCCAGCTCCAGCTAACTAGCTGACTGATAAGAGCACAAAATTGCTGGCTGCCTAATTGGCCTGGCAAGCTTCCTATTAATTTACAACTCAATTTTCAGGACTTTACAAGTCAGATATTCTAGTTCTGACCTGGCTTCTAAACAGTGATTTGAAAAAAATGTTTCAAGATTGTCTCCTAACAGTGGATTAGAAAACAAGGGCAACTCATTGTTTCCTGAATTTGCCATGGATTTTAGCAAATATGGAGCCTATCTTTACTACTGACATATTTGGCCTGTCTGTATGTTCTACAGTGTTCACTTGACTGCCCTGCATAATTCCACTGGGCAACTGTCTTCTAAAAATGTCTTATACCAAACCTTTACTGCCAGAAACAAATCTTATGTGGCACATACCACAAAAGTGGGCCATTTCTCATTTTCCTCATGTATGAATAAAGCACACATCTACAATGCTAATAATATGCATGAAACTGATATAGTTTTGCCACATATAAGCAATATATTACAAAACTGTATAAGTTTTATGTTGTATGCATTTCTGCCAGATGAACAAAGCTAGTAGTAGAAGTTTGTTTAAGACATTAAGGAGCTAATGGGGGAAATGATGCAAGACACGCAAGGGCACAGACTCCCTCTGCGGACGTATGTACGGTCTTTGAAGTCGTTAGAGGTGTTAGGCCTGACACGCTCTGTTCACACCTCTCGTAGCAGCGGGACTCGTTAGGCCTGCAATAAACAGGCTCCTGTTTACCAAAATAATTCACACCTTCCTCTCTTAAACCCACACATGAAGACAAGATTACACCTGTAAACCTCACAGGACGGAAAGTCTGCCAACAACAGCAAGCAGTGTTTTCATCATTGCATCATTTGTATTCATTTGTCAGGCCACTTATCAGGTCCTGTGAGGACTATGAGTGGGTCATCTGACTCTCTCTCTATGTGCATGGTCACGACTGGGCCTGTTTTGAGGCCCTTTAACTTCAGGCATATCATTCAGGTATTAAGCCTAAGACTTATTATTCATCGCCACATTTTGTCGCATTTTTAAAAGTATCACTGATGAGAGACTGAGACTTGGACAGACAGAGTGAAAAGCTGCAGAACAGTATAGGCTGTTAGACTGAATTATCCTATCTATGCATCTTATTACAGTATTTGTTTCCTACAGTGATAAAAGTACTGCCATTTATCCATGTGGCACAAGCCTAAAGCCCAAATAGATCAGCTCAGTAGTGCCAGTGCTCCATATGAATACTGTCAAGTATATGCATTGGCACAATACAAATTTTGTATTGTATTACACTGATTAAATATATAGGCAGAGAGTAAGAGAGTGAGAACTGCTGAGCTGAACTGCCTACCCCTCAGTCTTGTGCTATATCAAAAAAAATAGCAGTACTGTTATTAGTGGTAAAAACATATGCTGCAAGAATATAATTTATTCAGTACCTGCAATGACTTGGTCAGTACCTACTATGAACTATTCAATATCAAATAAAATATATTTAGTATCTACTATAAGTTATTCAGTATGGAAAGAAGGCCTTTTTGTGTAAAATCACAGTTCATTTCTAGTGTCTGTTTTGTTTTTGGCCAAATTACAAGTTAGCCACTGTTTATCCCATCATTTTACACTTTTCTACAGCACACTGGAGTATTAGTAGGCTGTGGTCTGCATGTCTGTGAGGTATTATTGCATAACAGGGTTGGACTGAGCTTGTGTATGCACATCTCGATCTCTAATCAGATCCCTGATGGCCTGTTTGTTGTGTCTGAAGGCCACATGTTTGGGTTATGTAAGAACTATTGATCTAACACTGTAGGACCTCTCAGATAAGAACTGAAATGCTGCACTAAAACTGTCCCTAAAATCTTTTAGAGCCTGAACAACACGGATTGACTCTTGGGGCCTTTTAACAGAGGTCTTTAATCTGATAAGGTGATCATGTGGCTTCATTTCACCACACAAACAAGTCTATGCTGCAAAAATATACATTATTTAAATATTTATGTATAATATAGAACTGTAGAAATACTCACATTTAGCAAAAACAAATCTCCCAGTTTGACTAATCAAGGTAATTTTATTTAGTACGATATCTTAAAATGAGTAACAAAAATAAAATGGCAACTGAAATAACCTAATTTTTAAAGAAAAATCATATTGTTTTTCATCATTGATGTACATACTTTTCCTAGCTTCAGTAAATCTTACTCCATAAATATTTCCTACCACATTTTCACATTTCTTGCTTAATATGTTCAATATAATCCAATTTTCAATAGATTTTTAAGCATGCCATGAACATTATGCTAACTGATAGCATATAGCTGCCATTTCCTGCTTGCTATATTAGCCTCGTAGCTCCTGTGCCATCTAAAACTAAACACAACTTGGGTTTTGGGGTAACTGGAGGAAAAACTGGAGGAGAGGTGAGCATTTTCTTTGCCTGTGCTTAATTCACAGTATTCACAGTAAAAAAAAGTCCCGTCTCTGCTTTTTTGGGCAAGTTCCTCACCTTGTTTGGTCAAAGTCCTCCCTGTCCCACTGTCCCAGTCTATAAAAGCCCCTGTGTGCTCCAAAGTGCACTCTTGCAGTCCAGCCACACTTCCAAACATGCATTTGGCCAGATTTGTCACGGTGGTTGCCCTGCTAGCCACCATCTGTGAGGCAGCAGTGGTGACGGAGAATGGCTGGCCCATCCTCATGGAGAAGGCCCCAGCTCAGCTGTCTGAGCTCCCACAGGCTGACGGGGTGGTCAAACCGGACCCAATGGACTACCTGCAGAGGATGGCCATGTACAGGTTGTTAATCAATGCCTCCGATCCCTACATGAGCTCCATGGGCCCTGGGGCTAATGAGAACCCACTCTGGGGGCTTCCTCTGCAGCTGGGCTGGAAACTCAGATCAGGTAAGATCAGGGATTTCCAAACAGTGATAGGAGTCTGAGAGCCAAAGTAGGAATGCATATCCAAAATCAAGAGTCATAATCATCTCTGGCTTATGGTTGTCACCCAGATATATGCTACTGAGATTTAGCTCGGGTTTTTGCTACAAATTGTTTATTGAGTAAAATGTTTAGGCAGGACCAAGAACATTTATGGTGAATCAAAACTCTCAATACACACATGATACCAACATGAATGTAATAAATTCAATAATCCATTATTAGAATCAGAATCTGAAAACCTAATTGAATAAATCTACAAGCCACACTCCCTACATGCATCTTTGATCAGTATTAAAAGTATACCGAACCTTTATTTGCAGTTCATGATAGCACAAAGTCTGTTTTATGGGCCCCAGAGCCAAATATCCTGGTCAAGTCATGCTGGAAACCCAAGATCAGGTAGAAAAATGGACCTGCTGTGGTTCTAAACATTGTCTGCTGGCTGGTTTAGGATAGGATAGGTTGAATTCCAGCATGTATTGCTAGCATGATAAATTCCAAACTGTTTTCATTTTTGAAAGGGCAGCTTGGTTAAAATAAACCACCCATTTGGTGAACAAAAAAGTGCTTAACATTTGGAATTCTACAATTTTGAGCATACAAGCAAACAAAAAGGATCAAAAATCAAATCATGTGCTAACTCGTTGTAGACAAGCCTTAAACGAGTTGTTCAAAAACCTTTTTCCAGGTGTGGTTAATCAAACATGTTTGTAGCTAACAAATAATGAATGAGTATACCACAACAGCTGGCCATGCTAACCAAAAAAACGGTGTCATGTTTTCTATTTCCAGGTCGACTGACTGATCCTTCAGGTGTGAGCACCTGTGGGCAGGAGAGCTCCAACCCAGTGTGTATTGCTAGCAACAGCTGGTGGGGGTGTAAGTGTCACTAGCGGTCAAAATGTAGCACCATTGGTCCACATTTCAATTTCTCCATTACATCATCTCACTGGTTACTATTCTATACTTCTGTCCAGGTGTGAACTACCACCTGTCCGTGCTCCCATTCCTGGCGGCAGTTGAGGCAGGTGTGGTGGGGGATGGTCAGACTCAGGTGGAGATTCAGGTGCCTGATGATCTGGCTGGCGATTATTGCTCCAGCACTTGTTCCACCGTGCATCCTGATGCCATGACCAAATGGGTGACATTCTTCAAGGTACTTATTCATTCTTTCATGTACAAACACCTCATTGCTTTATTCCACCTAAGAGACAAAGGGCCAGATGGGCCTGCAAGTCCAGGTGCAGCGCAACATGTGACTCGACGCAACTGCAAATACATTCTTAAAATGAATCTGAATTCAACACTTGATGTTCCAAACCTCAGCTCACATGCAAACGGCCCTTTTTTACTAAGCGTAAGGTTTAAAGAGCATGATGAAATAACAAAGTCGTCAACTAGCTCAAGACAAAACAAAAAATGAAAGTTCAGTGATGAAGAGAGAGCGATGTTCATGAACGAAAACACAGACAGCAAAGTTGCAGGTTCGAACCTCCACTTCCTACCATTGTGTCCTTAAGCAAGACACATAATCCCCAGTGTCTTCAGGGGGACTGTCCCTATAACTGATGATTGTAAGTTGCTCTGGATAAGAGCATCAGCCAAATGCCCCCTTTATCCCCAAAACCATCTTTCTAGTTATAGTTATCTAGTTATAATGGTCTTATCTAGTTAAAGTTGCTGATCATCTCCTGTGCAATATCTCATCATGTGCAATAGTCTTGCTATGTGCAATATCACTTCATATTTCAGTATTACTTATATACTACTGATCTGTATTACACGCACTAACAGTCTCCTAACCACCATTTGTGTTACTAGTAATTCACTTAATTGTAAGTAACTTATCTATAGAATTTATACCCCAGCATTTGTGTAGCATGGTGTATTTCATATTTGGGCCCTCTGCAGATTTTTTGTTTATTTAGACTTTATATTTTATATTGTTCTTGTCTTGGTGTCGCTTTGTGCCTGTGCAGTCGTGATTATAAGCAATTTCCTCCAGGATCAATAAAGTTTTCTGATTATAATTCTGGTTCTGATTCTTCCCTCGGCAGTCTCTGTCGACCATCAGTGGATCAGAGTTGTCTGATGCTGAGAAGAAGGATCAGATTCTGGGCTTGATGTGGTCGGCTCATTTGGCCTCCCTCGAAACAGCCGCCAACACCTGCGCTGACAAGTGAGTCTCAGCTTTCACCTTTGAAGACTGATCACTCTCTTAGTTGTGATTAGCTGACTCAGTTCAGTTTCTGAGGTGATGTGCCACACTGTGTAGTACTATGGTCAAATTTTAATAAAAAAAAAATCCCTCACCTTACACCAAAATGTAATCAGTCAGCCAAGACATGTTTGGTGTGTGAAGTTTGCTTCTTTAGCTTTAGCAATGAGGCTAGTGTAACTAACATATAACGGAAGCTTATGCCCCACTGACTGGCCTGAGTAATCATCTCTTGCCTCAGAGGATGGAGGTGTACTGTAATCTCTAATAGACTGGCTTATGTGGTTTCTGAGACTGTGTGACTCACTGTTATCTATGAACATGGACTAATGGGCTGTAGCTGTAGAAGTGGTGGCCCTCTCAGCAGGAGACCAGCTTTGCTCTTTGTTCTTTCTGGTTTACTAGGATGGTCCTCTCTCTCCCCATCACTGTCTGTTTAGCTGATGTAACAGAATTAGCCATTTCCTCTGAGGGTGTTGAGGCTGTCTGTTGTACTAGCCACAGTTTGAGAGGATGTGGTGGAGCTTTCTCTGAGGAAATATATGCTTGCCTTCACCACTGTTGGTGGGATCATGTGAAGCAAGGAGTCCCAGCTGATATATTGAATTGGAGATGACAAAATAGATAAAATAGTTTTAAAAACAGCATGGCTAACAACAGTAGCAGTCAAGATGTCAAGAACTTGATGTGGTTTATGGCAAGTGTGTGATGGCCATTGGGTGGGGTATGTGCTTCTATTACTGCATAGCTACATTAGCCTCCAGTGCTACACTGCAAAAACTCCTGATCTAACCAAGACTTGGAATCTTATTTCTAGCCTAAAAAGTCTTCTTGATCTTGT
>JBBPCY010073111.1:0-10544 GCA_037974405.1 Brachyalestes nurse
CATCTGCCTGCCGCTGACAGGTTACTGTGAACTTGATTTTATTAGTAACGCAACGTTACTTGAATTGTAACGGTAATTTAATTGCCAGTGTTAAAATTATAACGCGTTAGATTACTGTGTTACTAAAAAAAATTACAGTCCAATAATCAAATTACTGCCCAACACTGAGGAGGACCTACAAGAAGTTGTGATGACTGTAATCAGCGATATTATGAGAATTTTTGTCACCAGCCCTCCTCCTGAAGTTCTACTTTCCTACTCTCTTTAGCTCCAACCTGCATTTGATATGTGAGACTCTCCAAGTCAGGGACTTCTGAAGGACTTCAGGGACTTTCCACAGGTCTACAGGAACAGTGCTGTACCTAAACTGTACTGTGATGGTACTAAATTTGCAGCCCACTTGGATTTTCCAGTCTATCTCAGTCTGGTAGTGGAGTTTCTGATGTCTCACATGCACAATTGTCTCCCACAGTTTATGCTCAGTCGTCCCAAACCGTGTCCATGGAGTCGAACATCAGAAACTCCGTTACCGGACTAAGATAGACTGGATAATCCAAGTGTGCCGCAAATTCAGTACCATCACAGTACAGTTTAGGTACAGCACGGTTCCTATATCTCTATGGAAAAGTGCTTTTTATTGAAAGTGTCTAATTACACAATGTAACTCATTCATTCAGTCTTGAAGCTGCTCATCTTTAAGCAGTGGTTTGTGGGGTACTGGAGCCGATCCCAGTGGTCACGGGGCAGAAGGCAGAGAAACACCTTCGACAGGTCATCACAGGCAAAACTAGCACACACACACTCACACTTAGGGGTAATTTAGCATCTTCATTTCACTTTTACTACACACAGAAAGGATCCTTGGTCACCCCGAATGGGAATCGAACCCTGCCCGTAACCTGAGTCGTGTTTATCTTTTTTTAGGGCCTGCGTGTCGGTGATGAGATCATCGAGTTTGGTTCTGTCAACACAAAGAACTTCCAGAACCTGCAAAACATCGCTTCGGTGGTCCAGCACAGTGAGGGGGTAAATAAAGGAGAAAAGTTCTTAAATTAATAGAAATATTTTCGAAGAATACTTCTGTTCTGCATTTGCAGATCATGTTATTCATGTGAGGTTTCTCATCTTCCTTATAGAGATCTCTGAGTATTTCAGTAGTGCGGAATGACCAGAGAGTTAATCTTGGCTTGACTCCACAGCGCTGGTCTGGACCAGGTCTACTGGGGTAAATGCTTGCATTATTAGTCCGTGTGTGTGTGTGTGTGTGTGTGTGTGTGTGTGTGTGTGTGTGAGTGAGTGATTTGAATAGATTCTCAGATACTAACTGATACTAAAATTTAGTATCGATTTCGATATCAATTAGCACTGGTATCGATACTTAAATGCCAATTTTGCATCTGCCAGTTCACGGAAATCGCCGGCAGACTACAACAATTTAACAGGCACTGCAGCGGGCAGCCCCTTCCCCCGGCTACCTGGAGGACCCAATGTTTACAGGACTGCTGGTTTGGGAGTCATTTGAAAGTCACTTCTTGTCCTCCATAGAGAGCCAGGGGGAGCTTTGGGACTTTCTACGGAGGGAAAAAAGTGGCACGCACCTTTAAATGTAGCTTGGCCGGGAAACAACGTAGCGCAGTGTAATTTTACACGGACCTTCAGCTCCCCCAGACCTATCAAACGTGGCCGGTGGCGAAGCTCTCCTCTCCTCAGAACCGGCGCATCGGTCCCTTGAGCATGAACTTTCTAAGCCGCGTCCAGCCATGCCATACTTGACATATCGGTAGATCTCCATGACACCTTTCCTCTACGGAGGGCGGGGGAAAAGGCATTGTATGCCTTTAAATGCGCTGCCAAGTTCTGAGGCGGCTAATAACAATAATAATAATAATAATAATAATAATAATAATAATAATAATTCATTTAATTTCTAAAGCGCTTTTCAATATACCCAATGACGCTGTACATTTTGAGTAGGCAAACAAAATGGAGCATTTTGTCTACTCAAACCTAGTGCCGCGACATTTTACAGGGACTGAGCACACTTAAATTATTTATTAAAAAGTTCCTGTGTTTGTTTGTTTTTCCCCTGTAGTATCGAAAATAGTATCGAGTACTGAGTACCATCCTTAGTATCGCTATTGAGTTTGAAATTTCAGTATCGTGATAAGCCTAGTATCTGTGTGTACCCTCACACGATACAGGCCAGATTTTTTTGGGCACACCATTGAATTTTTCCAAAAATCAGAGATGTGCTGCTTTTTCAGTTTTATATTTTATTACAAGAAAACATTACAAATACTTAAACATAACCGACTGATATTATAGTCTGTAGTAACACATAATATAACCAGAAAGCCTTAACCTGATTGAGGAAGACGTCTCAGGTCTGTCTTTAGTGCACTGACATTTACTTTGTGTTGATCATTAAAAAAGAAAAGTATCACTAAATTCTTCGTCGCGGATAAAATTTCATTTTTCAACAGGATAAAGATCTCAAGCATTTTTCAACTTTGTGCTGAAATTATATCCATTACCAAAAAAAAAAGCAAAAAGTTTTGCTTGGCTGCAGGGACACACTGGACCCACAGGTTCCAAATGAGTGTCCAGCAAATGAGACAGAACTGTTTGTTGCTTGAAAAGGTGCTGGGAGGGTTTGCACACAAGTTATTTCCAAAAATTGCTGCACAGGATGCAGCAAATCTGTGCTGCTGTGATAAAGGCAAGGGGGGTTTCTTTTGATGAAACATAAACTTTCACATCCATTAAACTGCACTTACAGTGTATGTTGTAACATTAGCGTTCAAAATCAGTCAGCGCCGTTTTTTAAAGCATTTCTAATGTTTTTTTCTTGTCATAACATCTGGTGTGTGTGTGTGTGCATGTATATGCATATATATAATGTCTTTTTTTTTCTTGTCAACAGATGCAACATAATTCCTCTTCGCAGATGACTGTTATAGACACCGAAGGATAACTCAGACCAAAGGGTTTGCCATTGGTCATCTTTAGGCCAACCTCTGCACTTTTCTTGTCACTGGGTGACTAAACACATTCTGCATTTCGCAACACAGTTTGTTTAGAAGGGTATTTCTTCAAATCCATAGTGACTTTCAACACACATTTGTCAGTTTCACCCCTACACAATTTGTATTTAATGTTTTGAAGCATAAAAATAAAATCCATCTCAAATCCATTCTTGTTCCTTTTGGAATTATTTGACTAAATTAGACGAAAGTCTTGAAGGCCAGTTCCACTTTGAGTTAAGATCTTTTTCAAGTATTAAAGTGACCATATTGTGGAAAAACCCTGTATTTCTCTTCTATTTCTTTGCAAAAAGTAGTTTAATGATGTATCCCAGTCCTTTTACTGAAACTATATTGCAAAAAGGCTCATGTTGAAGTCACAATTTTTGTGATGTCATAAAAACCAAAGCATTTACATGTGTTGAGCTATTCGGCCTCCAGCTCCATCCATTCACACTGAAGCTACAAGAAGGATTTCAGCCTCATATGCTTGTAGAGTGAATAATAGTACAGAGCAGCCAATTGCAAAAGAAATCATTTATTTGCATCAGTTTCAAAGGTACAGTCACAAAAACAGCCTGTTAAATTCTGTGTGAGCTTGAAAAATGTTCATGTAAATCTGAATTAAGACTGTTTTGGTATGAAACACATACATTGAGAAAAACAAGATATGAGCCCTATGTGCTAATGTGTCATCTTGAAAAAAAAGGTCATTTTCCACCTTACTACTTTACAATGACCCGTGTAGGCAAAAATTATGCTGCATTCAATTAACATCATAAGTGGACAGTCAGAGCTGGTAATGGAGACAAACCCAAACTGACCACGTTCCACTTCAACAAACCAGGTTCTAGGCAGGTTAGATAAGATAAACCCCAATTGGATGTTGATTACACATGGCACATGCACATATAAAGACCCCTGCAACAAGTCCACAATTAGAACCTGGATAGCACTGTGTGTGTGTCTCATTTAATGAGACACAAATAAGACAGAAGTGCTAAACTTTCACTAATGCATGGAGCAGTTGTCTTGGATTTTAAGGTTTGACTTCAGGGGGCATTTCAGTTAAAATTTTCTCCTAGGAAGAGATATTCTGACTTCCCAGCCTAATGTAGTAATACTTTGAGAGACTCTTTATTGCATAACATTTGTGGGATTCTTTGTTGGGAGTCTGGACCATTTGAACATTGGTACACCAAAGAAAATACTTGCTTCATTAGTTACACTGTGTGGATATAGCAGAATTTTGGGAAATGGTTGTGTAAAAGTGAATTATGACTGTCGTACATAAACACACACATTGTATGAACAAAAGTATTGGGATGCCTGACCTTCCCACCAACAGGGACTTCAATGACACTGCATTCATATCCATAGACTTTAACATGGACTTGGTCCCTCCTTTAGAGCTCTAACAGCTTCCACTTTTCTTGGGAGGCTTGCCACAAGATTTTGGAGTTTCTGCAGGAATTTGTGCCCATTCATTCTTTATATATGAGGTCGTGCACTGATGTTGGACGAGAAGGCCTAGCTCACAGTCTCTGTTTCAGCTCATCCCAAAGATATTGGATGGGGTCTGGACTCTCCCAGCCATTTTCTTTATGGAGCTTGCTTTATGCACTGGGGCAGTCATGCTGGAATAGAAAAGGTTCTTCCTCAAACTGTGCCCACAAAGTTGGAAGCATGGTGTTGTCTAAAATGTATTGGTCTGCTGAAGCATCAAGACTGTCCTTCACTGGAAGTAAGGGGCCTAGCACAAACCCTGAAAAACAGGTGTGTCCCAATACTTTTGTCCATTATTAGTGTATTTCCCTGCTTCGGACCTCCTACATGAGGTCTTCCGCCCTAAACCGTATCCTAGCGACCGTATAACGCTGTTACCATGGATACACGCACACATATTCTGAACGAAAACGTTTCAAAAAACGTCAGATATATTTTAAAAATATAATATAATTACTAACATCTACCTTCTTCTAGACGCTTCTAGATAAAAGCATATTTTTTCTCTGTTTGACCATTTTTTTCGTTTTCGTTTGTAAACTCTATCGTGAGGGTTATAGACGTTCAGTTAGCTTAGCCAGCTAAAGTTGTCCAGCTAACTTCTTCCCCAAGACCTGCTGTGTTTTCTGCTCAGAGAAATGTCAGCTGAGGATAAAGCAGAGAGTGGAGAGCTCTTCGGCAAAAGTGCTGAAAGTGAAGAGCAGAGTGACTGGAGAGAAACGGAGAAAATGTCCAGCCCTGAAGTGTACACCTCCACCTCACTGCCACTCGGTACCAAGAAGAGCGACAATGCGAAAACTCATCCACTGGTAATGTGTAACTTACAATCTGTAAAAATCATACACTCTATATGAAGAAAAGTATTCGGGCACCTCATAATTACTGAATTGGGGTGGCCCCTTACTTCCAGTGAAGGGCAATCATAATACTTCAGCAGACCAAGACATTTTGGACCACATTTGTCGACACAACTCGGGGAAGGTCATTTTCGGTTCCAACATGACTGCGCTCCAGTGCACAAAGCAAGCTTCATAAAGGCATTGTTATATGGGTTCAGTGTGATAAAAGACTGGCCCACACAAAGCCCTGACCTCAACCCCACCCAATACCTTTGGGATGAACTGGAGCTTAGATTTCGAGCCTTGCCTTCTTGTCCAACATCAGTGCCTGGTCTCATAAATGCTCTACAGAAGACTCCAGAAAACTTCCAAGTAGAGTGGAAGCTGTTCTAGCTGCAAAGGGGGACCAAACCCATGTTACAGTACTGTTATGTACCAAGAGCACCCGCATATAGTGAAAAACCGCGTTGTTGTGTTTTGGTAAAAAAAAAAAAAGCCTAAAAATGCCTATTTCTATAGTGTAAACGCTAAATGTGTCCCCAAATATGCAGCGCGGGATTATGTATTTGAATGCAGTGTCATTCAAGTACCTGCTGGTGTAATGGTCAGGCATCCCAATACTTTCGTCCATATAATAAAGAAAAAATAAACCCAAAGCCATGGATTAAGCCTAGTCTTTAAACCTGAATTGTGTTCCAAAGGTGAATCATCAATGGAATTATTCTTAAGTTTAAACGCAGGGTTAATATGGGACTAGGAATCTCATGAAAAGAAAGCATGCCAGCAGATAGTTGTTATTACAGTAATGATTTGAAACTATTACAATATCCTGTACTAATTTTCAGACACTGTGTATTTGTGATATATATATTGATATACAGATACCACTTAAAACCCCTCGACTGCTCTAATGCTTTTCTTACACTTGATATGTTAATGACCTTTACTGTTAGTAAGAAAATTGAACAGAGTCTGGAAATTTAAATGTGAAAAGATGTGGAATTTCTTCATTAGGAACACTGAGTGATTTAGTTCTGTTCTTCAAGATAAAGTAAGCAGTTAAGAGTGATAAACAATGTTGTGTTGCTTGTGCTTGCAGACTCTAGACTCAGCCTTTGGAATGAACCCAGCCTTACCTGTCTTCAGCCTCCTGGACAAAGATCGCCTCGCCATCCTCTATGCTTGTTCCCATGTGGCTGTCGTATATGACCACACCTTTAACTCTCAGCAGCTTTTGCAGGTGCGTTTCTGTAATTGTATAAGTTAAATGTAGTACCAGGCAACATTATCTCACTTTGTTTAATTCATATTCATGAGGTCAAACTTGTGAGGTTAGCTTTGTCTTACTACTTTTGCATGAAGCATTTTGTCTGTGGCTTTTCTTGATGCATACTTATAGTTCATTTATAGATCCAACCATTTCCAACCATTTTCCTACCTCTCCTTGACTCTAAATGTTAAGTAAGAGTAAAAACAATGTGGATGCCACAGATTACTTATCTATAGTATTTCTACACAACATTTGTGTATATAGCATATTGTATATTGTATTTAAATGTAGATTTTTTTTAGACTGTATTTATTTTATTGTGTTTCTGTATGTCTTCAGAGTTATAAAATCAGCAATTTTCCCAAGGATCGATAGCGTTTTCTGATTCTCATTCTGAAAACCTTACTACTTTGACTCCTTTTTCTTTTCTTTCCTTTCCTATTCTTTTCTTTCCTTTTATATTGAAAAAAAACGTTTTAGTTCAACATGCTATGTAACCTTTTATTTTATTTTTGGTTTTGTACTTTATTTTATTTTATTATGTGTAACCTAGATCCTTTTTAATGCAAAGTCATGATCTGAGTGTTGGTGTTTGGTTGGATCCTGCATGACTGGGTTCCCGTTCCAGTTCCAGCTGAGGCTGACCGTTTTTTAATCTGATATTTGTTGTGTGTTGCTAAGGGTCACTGCGGTCCCATTTCCGGCATGTGTGTCAGCGAAGATCGGCGCTGGCTTGTGACGGCTGACGATGGCCAGGAGAGTGTTGTTAACATATGGGACTCTTTCACAGGGTATCGTCTACTAATTATTTCTGTGTTCATCTGAGTTCGAATCACATTCTGACTCTTATAGAAATAGTTTATTATAAGCAGCACAGGTTAATTAATCAAAATGTAGTGCATCAGCCAAGACTTCCTTTGTTTTCCATTGGTGCCATTAGGCCAGTGTATCTATGAGGTACATTAACAACAAATGTAAGTGTTGCAACTTAAAGCAAATGAGCCTTCAAATGCAGAGTCGCATCGCGATACCAAACCTTCAAAGCTTCATGCCTCAGCATCAATCAAAATGAAAACAAATTACAGCTTTTATTGGCTAAAAGCTTGAGATTACGATATGCCAGCCCTCATTTAATCACTGCATGAATTAGTTTGTCCTGAGTTTAACTGTGTTTTGAAAACACATTGTTGGCTAAACAGCAGCAGTCTTTTTTTGTTGAGGTGGAACATTAGCATGAGGCTAATGGTCAAAAATAACAGGTCGCAGTGCACTCTTATGATCATGTTATAGACTATGTATCTTTGAATAGGAGCATTTTTCTTTTGCTGTCCTTTGCTTGTATTGCTTGATGTTAAGATAAGGTGTTACTGCTATCTGTTAAAATGGATGTAAGTTATGTATAGTTGAAAACAGTAGTGACAACCACATGTTTTCTTAAAGCCTGTCTTGTTCCTCTACTGTGTCCATTGGTCATAAGTAAGTCTATTTGAGAATATTTACCAGTTTGACGCAATTAGCAAAGATAATTAGTGATCATTAAGGTCACTGGGAGTTGTAGAGTGTCAGAAACCACATAGATTTGTGATTACTTAACTAAGTGCATTTAGCAGAATGCTAACTGGTGATCACGAGCTTCCATCACTGTAGGGCTGTCACTATTGATTATATTAGTAACTAAGTAATCCTGTTATACTCGTAGTTTATGACAGCAAATGTTTGACTTTCCCAAACACAAAAACAAACTTGAGAGTGCTAAGAAATACTCACTGTGGAGAATTTTCAGACTGACCGTAGTTTTATAATGAGACAAGGATACCTTGTTCATGATTCAAGTTGCAAACTAGTCCATAGAGAACCCTAAATGTAGTTTTATCAATTATGTTTACAATGGACTTATTGATTTTAATCTGGTATTTGCGAATAGCCCTACATGTTAGTTGCACTACCCCCTCATCCCAGTGCAAAGCAGTAACCTTTGTGTACACAAAGTACATTTACATTGATTTTGCTGCCATGAATCTGCATGAATCTGTTGCTTTAAGGTAATGTAGTGCTGCTGTTGTCCACTAATAATCCCTTTGTCATTACAGAATCCCTGTACGCACCTTGTTTGACTCACATCCTAATGGAGGTGTGGCTGCTGTGGCGCTGTCCAAAGATTCAAAGTATCTTGTGACTGTTGGGGCTGGAACGGTACAGGTTGGCCTTCAGGGTATTCCAAATGCATTAATTAGTGTGATTGCGGAGGTAATCACACTGTTGTTCTGTTTAAGTTTTATTTATTATTATTATTATTATTATTATTTTAGTTTTATTTTTATTAGCTAGAATTTGAGCGCCTCTTCTCCTCCTACGGGTTTTAAAATATCAGCATGGTTCCAACATCGACACATCTGTTAATATCTGGTGCAGTCCGTGTGTATTCAGATTTTTGATCAGTACATAAGAGGCCAAGTACAGATAGTTTAAAAATGGATTTTTGTGGAAGTCACCTCTGTAATGTATGAGGAGAAAGAGTGAACGGTCGCATCGCCTTTAAAATGTATATCGGAGAGAGAGAGAGAGAGTCTGTGACGTCAGTGAGTTAGTGCCCCCTCGGTGGTTCAGTGGTAGAGCGCCGGACACTGAAGAGAATTAGAACAGACGCTGTTCTGAATCCATGCTGTGAATAGATTTTTTTTAACCATAAAACCAGTGTCTCCAGAACTGGTTTTATAGCAGCCAAGCAATAACACTCATTTTCTTGCATAAATGCAATTGTTGTATTTGATTGTCTTGATGGAAACTCTTGCTTTTAATGTTGATCACAGAGAATTTGTATCTGGGATTGGACGAATGAGACTGAAGGTCCAGAATGCCATGCTGACATCAGCCCAGAGTATGGTTGCCAGGTATGTTGCCAGATTGCACACTTCAATAGTATATGTTTGAAACAGATACATGCAAGTACTGCAGGCCAGTTGTGTTTGCAGATGGAGATTAATTAGCAAAACCTTTTTCCCCTTACAGACTCGCATCTTATTTCATTCTACAGACAGCTCTCAGCTACTCAGTAACAGTGAAAGTCATGTCCTCTTCTACACTTGGGTATCTGTGTATTTTATACTCTTCACTTTTTTTTGTGCTTGTTTATTTGTATTTGTTGTTTTACTAATGATGTACCCTATACTCAGGAAAAGGGAATTATGGAGTATTCTGCCCCAGAAATTTCATATCAAGTAAGGCTCCATTTTCATTCCTCTATTTTTGCTTCAATATTAGTAGGGATTAATGGTTGAAAGGATAGTTGTGGCAATCAGACATAAATCTGTCTTCATGACAAAGCAGCAGGAATCAACAAGCACATTTCCATACAGGCATACAGGAACCGTACTGTACCCAAATGTGTTAGCAATGTTCTGGTACATCTTTGTGTTTCACACAGCATTAAAGATACATTTGATAGTGTTTTAGAAAACTCTGAAATTGATCTTCAGCCCAAACACATAGTAGTGCTTGTACGTTGTCGACTTCCCAGTTGTTAGTGTCATGTTGTGTCTCTTGGGGGAATGGACGAGCACACCAAGGTTTTTCAACTAAGGTTTCTTTTATTTTCCTTTTCTGGAACAATTGAGAGCTGGGCCTGCTCACTTGTCAAACAACAAACTCAGAACAACTTCAGGACGTCCAAGGACCTTCACTCAGGCGCACACATAACTCAGGAATAGTCCGAGCAGCCTGTTCCTTTCTTTTCAGCTTGGGAGATGCCAGCTCAGTCCAGTACGATCAGGGTGACTGTGGTTACTGCAACAGAGATCAAAACAGGAAAGCAGGTTTCCATAGAACTGGTCTGACCTGAGTCCAGCTGGCTTTTCCCAGCGATGCGTTTTCTTTTTCCTTTTTCTTCCTCAGCCCCCAAAGACACAT
>JBBPCY010073112.1:0-10544 GCA_037974405.1 Brachyalestes nurse
AGGGGGGTGGGATGAGAGGGGAAGAGGGGGGGTGGGATGAGAGGGGACGGGGGACGGTGGTTGGGGAGACAGCAGTAGATTAACAGCCTTCAGCAAACAGAGTGTGTGAGTCACTGAACGTGGGTGAAAGCTGAAGAATGAGTGAGCTTGAGGGAATCAAGAGGGTCCCTGCCTCTGCTTGCCTGTGTGTGTGTGTGTGTGTGTGTGTGTGTGTGTGTATCAGCTGGGACTTCCTCCCACTCTGTGTGCCCACACACGAAACAGATGGTAACCACCTGTACCAACCCTGATCCGGCTCCGTTTCCCCATGTTGATAGGAAACTTGCTAATGGAGTGCAAAATGCTGTGTGTGTGTGTGTGTGTGTGTGCGCGCGCGAGCTTACAGTACACCTGATTGCTCTTAAAGACAAAGATGCTTTAATGCTTGAAAGTTGTGTTCATAAATTTGAAATATATATATTTACTTCACGCTGACAATTATTTTATCGCGCATTAACGCAGGTTTTTAAAAATCCTTTTATTTTTAAAGTTTTTTTACATTTTCACGGAATGCGAGCGTTGAGCTATTTAATATGGACAAAAGTAATGGGACACTGCAGTATATTCGGGCGTTTAGCCCTGCAGCCTGCCGGCAGACACAGCAAGGGTCCAAGGGACTTTAGACCTAGAGCCCGTCTTACAGCGCCAGTCACCAAATCAGAGTCAGAGTCAGAGTCAGAGTCAGAATCAGAGTCAGAATTGTGTTTATTGGCCGCGTGTGTGAGCGACACATCCAAGGAATGTGATTCCGGTCGATGGTGTCTCTCAAGCACAACAGTATGAAACAACAACAGTCTGTAAAGATCCGTGTGAACATGAGCCTACACCTCACCCATTTGTCTCTTACAGAGCTGCTGCTGCTCCAATAGATCAACACACGCAGTTCTGATTCTGATTCTGATGAAATGACGTCAGTTGATGCTGTCAGCCGTTCTAGTGTTAATAACACTGCATTCAGATACATAGAAAGTATTGACTGTCATTAATAAACATAAATCTGCACAAAGCAAACATATTTGTCTACTCCTACGTTGATAAGAGTATTAAAAACAGTATGTTTAGGACTGCGATTAAAGGTGCGATTAAACTATGGCAAACGTGAGATTAATCACATGAGATTTGTGATCCAGACCTTCTCGCCCAACATCAGTGTCTGACCTCATAAATGCTACAGAATGAATGGACACAAATTCCCACAGAAACTTCAAACTCTCTAGGAAAGTCTTCCAAGAAGAATGGAAGCTGTTATAGCTGCAAAGTGGGACCAACTCCATATTAAAGTCTAAGTATTAGAATGCAATATGATAAAGTCCCTGTTGGTGTAATGGTCATATATATGCGCATACATATACATACATTATAGAACCAAGTGTCCTTATTACATTCAAGAGTATGATATTCCTGCTCATGATCTTGCCCACGTTTTTCTTTGACAGAAACTCTGGCTAACAGTAACAATAAGCATGATGCATCTAACAGAGTGTGAAAGAGGCTGAACAGTGGGTGCACAAATTGTAGCTGTGTCAATCTCAGAAACACTAAGATTTTTAGTTAATGGGAATATTGTCAAAAGTTGTGACAGTGAGTGCCAAACAAGAGAGAGAAAAAAATGCCACAGGAAGGAGGAATCACAGCTGCATGTGAAAGCTCATGGCATTAACTAAAAATAATCAACACAACCCAAAACATGGCCAGCTCACAAGGGCAGCCTCAACACAACCACAGTTTCTTAAAGACAACCCACAACCTGATGCTACATAATCTCCTAATACTCATTTTCTTCATCAGCCTTGTACCTTCAGTGCAAAATTAAAATAATCTACTACATGATCATCTACATTTGTGGAAGGAGGTTAATGTAAATGTGCTTTTTACATTCAGTCTTTGATCATGAGGTTTACAGAGCGTCTTTAAGGAAGGAAAAATGTCATACATTTCCTGATCATTTGGTAAAAAAAATAAAACAAATGCTGCAAAATGACTCCAGTCCAGTTATATACTGCATGTTCAGCATGTGAACAGTAGGACACAGTAGGACATGTGTCTAAATAGGATTATTTCAAAAAGTGATTGTATGAAACTTTGTGTGAACGTCCGTCTATGTACACACACAGACACACACACACACACGTGTATATATACACACATATACACACATGTGCATGTGAATGTAGATAATATGTGTATATATATAAATGAAATGTAAAAATAACAGAAATAATATTTGTGCTTGAGGATTACCAAACACAAACAGGCCACATTTGGTCTATTTACTTGCTGTAGTTTACAAACTCTCTCTTGTGCTGCTCTAGATTTCTGAGTACTATGAGGTACCTTAAGCCAAAATTGAACACCGCCTACACAGAAATATTCTGTTTTTTTATTCTGTTTCTCACTTTTGACTAAAAGCCAGCATTTCCCAGTCCTTGTCCTTGAGGCCCGCTGCTTTTCCGTGCTTTAACACACCCACTTCAACACAGCAGGAGACTGGTAACAAACATGGGACAGATTTTCAAGCACTCAGGACAGTCATAACTCGCTAGCAACAACGTCTCTTATAACAGGCTGTTACAGTGATTCTTAAACCATTTTGGATGGCATCACATTACATCATTGGTTTTACCTGTAAGTAAGATTGTAGTGACGCCAACATACTGTAAACAGCACTGAAATAACTGAAAAGTCATAAAAACTCAGAGGACGATAGTTCTATTTATGCTACAGTACAACTGTCTTTGCGTCAAGGAATAGTTTGGCAAAAAAAATCTAACTCACACAATTTGACACGTACCTAAGGTTGCCAAAATTAGGCGTCCATAGTCACTCATTTTGCATGTAAATAAATCCCTCCAAAACAGAAGAGGACCAGTTTTAGACTTTAGACCTGATTCCTGCATAGTTATGATAAATGTGGTTAAAGAGAACTTTTGGAGATGTATTTCCAGAAACTATTTGGGTGACAATTGACAGTGTTTCTTTGCAAAAGTCGCAAATGTAATTAAAACAATACATTACTATAAATAATAAAAAAATAAGGAATAATATAAATTCATGCATATACTTCTGATAAACAGACTAATTATTACAGTCTAATTATTGGGATTTAACTGTACCCAACATAATTTATTACATTTTAGACAGACACACACATTATGGAAAATACCTTTTCAAAAAGATCAGAGATTGTTAATTCCCTGCCTTAGCAGATGGCATCACTCCAGCAATGACAACTAAAACGGCATCTCAAATGGCTTCCTGCTCCCAATGAAATGCACTACAAGTGATAATTTTGATTTCTACACCAAAATAGCGCAATACATGTCCTGCAGGGCATTGTGCATACAAGGCTGAAGCAAAATGAAGACAGAATGATTTGTTATACACACGATGCCCTGCCAGGACTCATTATTGTAAAACCTATTTAATGCACTACATAAGGAGTAAGGAGCCATTTGAGGTTTAGACCAAGATTCTCAAGCCCAAATGCTGCACTGTGAAGTGTTTTTGAGGTTTGAATTGATGTTTAGATTTTGTTTCTTGATCTACACTACAAGCTTTACTTCACAATGTTTAATTTAAAGTATGAGCTAAATAAAAAAGTGCTTTATTTTAGGCTAAACCATTCCTTCAACTGATTCACCTTCATAATAAAACTTCATTAATGAGCAGTAAAGAGCACTAAATTGTGCAGAACTCAACTTCCACCTTTTCTTTATCAACATCAAATCCCAGCTTGAGGCTCATCAATCCACATCATCCTATTCAGTGAAACGTAAATAAACTGATTCTGACTCTGGGAAGACACAGAGCAACTGAAAGGGCTTTTAATTTACAGCAGTGTTCACCATCCCTGGTCCTGGGGACCCATCTTCCTGCAGAGTCAGCTTTAAACCCTAATCTACTTCAGTTATTTAACCCTTTTAGAAGTTCCAGACTGGCTGGATCAGATGCATTAGGGCTGTGTTTCTCAGCCCTGCACCTTTTAGTGTTTTCCTGCCTTAACACACCCACACCAGTTCAGTGAGGGGCAGCTAATGAGCTGTTTAGTTGGATCAGGAGTCTTGGAAGCAGAGTAACACTCAAACGAGCAAGGCAGGGTGAAGAAACACTGCATTAGGGTTAGGAAAAGAGGGCAGCAAGATTAGAAAGTAAATCTGTAGACTGGCCCCTAACTACTGGTTTACAGATTAATTTGTGCTTTCTTTAACACAATGTTTCTCAATCTTGGTCCTGGACCCCCCATACCCAAATTTTAATGCCTTTTCCTCCACATTAACATCCACTTCACTTCAGCAAGGTGTTGTTAATGTGCTGATAAGTTGGATCAGGTGTACTGGGATGGAAAAACCACTGAAACGTTCAGAGCAGCAGGCCTCCAGGACCAGCGTTTGAGGGACACGTCTGAAATGAGGAACATACCCAGGAGACCAAGTGCCAGTTGACTTACCTAATTAGCATAATTGATGGTTAAGCCAATGGGAGCTGATGCTGCCACCTGGCCATAATTGCTGGTAGGTACGAAGGCTGATGCTGTTAATTAGAGTCAGGAGTGAAGAGTGAGAGGGAAAAAATCGTGACAAATGAAGGTTTTCTGACACCATAGCCTGGGTCTAGGACAGGCCAAAGCTGTGAGAATGGTCTCAACAATAAGATGGGAATGAAAAGTGCCCTCAATTCGCATGCCATTCTCCTCAGGAGTGATACGTCCTGTTCAGAGTGATGTTTCTAATGGCTTTTGCCTTTAATTGAAAAGGCTCGAGGAGCTTTCTGGCGCTTGCACTAATGCAAGGCCCCACAGTTCAGAGTCACCTACCAGGAGGAGGACCGCCATATTTCCTCTGGCCATTGACCTGCGTTAGGGTGATGGACATCCTACGCTGCCATTCCTTCAGCTTCCCCACCCTCTGGAGGTTCAGAACCTGGAGGAGCAATAAAATGGAACCAAAGCAGGCAGGTGATGTCATACAGAGCAACTCATGGAACGAAGAGACTGGCTTGTCTTAAAGCCATTTTCTTCTCTAAATCATCTCAAAGTGGCTTCAAATGACCTTAAAGCCATTTATTATAATAAAGAGCAGGTCAGGCACAACGTCAGCTCCACACTCGGTACATCACATAGGCTGGAAGTTTTCAAACTTTTCAAGCCAAGTGCAGGCCTGACAGGTTTAATGCACTGAAATAAGAAGCTCCTAAACTCACGGTTTATGCCCTAAACAAAAACAAGAACATTTTTCCTTCACCTCTAAAGTTTCTCCGTCCATTCTCAGTTGCTCCAGAAACTGCAGTCTCCAGATTCAAGTGGCGTTTCTAGTCCTGAGGCGCTGCTGCTCTGCTATTGGCCAAAAGGCCCGGGGGGGTGTGGCCTCCGGGTGGATTGTAGGTACCAGTCTCGAATTACAGGTGCTGGTTTTGACCTCCTTAAAAAGTTTGCTTTTAATTTGGTGTGTGTCCAGTGTTGCCAGATTCGACGGTTTTGAATTCCTGTTTGCGGGTAAAAATGGCTTGGGCGGGTTAACAAAAATTGGGCGGTTTTGACAATAGTTTCTATAACGTCGTACCTATGTTTTGTGAGAATGCATCCAATGCAATCCATATTAAATACTTCTTTGACCCAAGCAGTCAGAGATCTAGATGGCCAGCATCACGCCATAGAGTGCCCTCCCACTGCATTCGCTGTCGCTGCCCCCTGACTCACGTTTTTTCCCTTCAACTCGATTAGCAGTAAGTGAATGGCTTGTAAAAATAACAAAGTGGGTAAAATAACGTTACATTAAAAGTTCAGGAAAGAGTGGGGAAAACGACCGAGATTTAAAGTTATGGATAACTTCATCGAATGATGGAATATTTATTATTTAAATCACAACGTTGTGCGGGTGCACCATTTAAAAAAATATTGCAAAGTCATATTCTGTTTGAATCATACTTAAAACCGGACATCTCCAGCACTGACAGCCGTTTGATCTAACTCAGTGTTGCCATTTAGAAATTGCTGCATGGATCTACAGTAAAATAGCCTATATAGCATAATTACTTATAAGTTAGCTTTAGCTCCATGTTTTTACTTTACAAGGGTATAGGCAGCCACGGCAATTACTGTATCACTCAAAAAAGGTAGATTTCACATTTTGGGCGGTTTTGAGTGCATTTTGGCGGGTTTTGGGCATATTTTGGGCTGGAAACAATCATCAAAATCTGGCAACACTGTGTGTCAGTCATATAAAAGAAAACTACAAATAAGTGTGAATGTAGCACACAATTTGAACACGTTGCAATGTATTTTGTATTTGTTGCCTTGCAACGTGTTCACACAGTGTGCTGTGGTGTGTTCATGTAACAAAAATGGACACTTTATACGTGATACACTTGGTGTATTTTTGTCCTGTCTGCACTTATGCAGTCTTGTGGTGTTTCTGTTCTTGCTCCAAGGTCCTGGAGGAACATTGTTTTATCTCACTATGTATGTGGTTAGAATAAAAGTCTTATTACAGGTGCTGGGTTTGACCTCCTTAAGAAGTTTGTGACTGACAAACAAACCAAATCACATAAAAGATATCAAATAACTGTAAATGTAGCACACAGTTCAAATCCATTGCAATGTACTTGTTCCATCCCCTTTAAAGATTTATACAGGGTCCATAAATGCACACATTTTTTGATTTTATAAAATGGTTCTGGTTCCTCTGAATGTGCTCTGTTACTTTGGACGCCTCTATTTCTGGAGGTTGCTACAGTACAGTATCTGTCATGATTGTCTTGTCCTCTTGTGATGCTCCATGATCCTGGAGAAATGTTCTGTTTCACTGTGTTTACTGCTGAAATGACAATAAACCTGCTTGAGATGTTGCCTTTGAAAACCACTTATGCAACATTTCATATAAAAATACTTTTTATTCACTCTTAAAAGAAAACCAACCTGGCTGATATTGGGTAGGTCCCTGTTTGCCACCAAAACACCACTGATCTATCATGTACTCCACAAGACCTCTGAAGGTGTGCTGTTGTTTCTGCACCAAGACATTACCAGCAGATCCTTTAGGTCGTGTGAGCTGTGAGGTGGGGTCTACATGGATCAGACTTGTTTGTCCAGCACATCTTACAGATGCTTGATCAGATCAAGATGTAGAAAATTTGGCCTCCATTCCTGAATAATGTTTTGCAGTGTTACAGCACGCAGCTGAAAGAGGTCGTTGTCATTATGGTGTGCTGTTTCTGTGAAGGCGTGTACTCGGTACTTGCCTTCCTCCCGTTGTGCACCCTGGTGCCATGTCTTTGCCACATGTACTGATTTCAAAGAAAACATGATTCATCAAACCAGGCCACCTTGTTCCATTGCTTCATGGTCCAGTTTTGGTGCCCATTGTAGGCACTTTCAGCAGTGGACAGTGGGCACTGATCAGTCTGTTACCACACAGCCCCATATGCAGGCGTGTGGGGAACTCTGACAGCTTTCTATTATAGACAGCATTGACTTCCGGTAATTTGTGCTCTAGCAGCTCTTCTGCGGGATTAAACCCGACAGGCTAGCCTTCGCTCCCATGTGCATCAATCCGCATCCTTGGGCATCCATGACTGTTGTCCTTTGTTTGACAACTTTTGAAAGTGAAAAGTAAAAGTGACCATTCTGTCATATGTGAACAGCTCAAAATTCTTCTCTCTATTTAACCCATTCAGCAAGTGAAGCAGTGGGCAGCCAGGAGCCCAGCGCCTGGGGAGCAGTGTGTGGGGACGGTATCTTACTCAGGGTACCTCAGAAGCCACTAGCAGTCTTCGGATTCAAACCCACAACTTCCTGATCACAGGGCAAACGCCCTAACCACCAGGCCACCAGCTGCCAACCTTCTGGTAGGTTCTAACCACTGCATACTGGGAACACCCCACAGGACACGGAGACGCTCTACTCTGTACCTGCTAGACAGCTGGTGGCCTAGTGGTTAGGAAGTCCACCCTGTGATCAGAAGGCTGTGGGTTCAAATCCCAGGATTGCTAGAGACACCACTGCTCCCTGGGTGCTGCATTAAGTACTGAGGACAAATTTCACACTGTGTGGTGTGTTTATGTGTGGCAAATGGTTTACTTTCACCAATACCTGGATAAGTGTTATCATATCTAAAAACAAGATTTTGACCTTTGCATTGTATTGATGATCGATCCACTTAAAAATAAAATCAACAATGTGGACTGATTTGGGAATATTCTACCAGCCGCCACAAGGTGGAGTGCAGTGACTGCACTGTGTGATCCTGGTTTCGGGTCGTTAGGGTAAATGAGGGAGAGAAGAACAGTGGTTGGATTTTGTTTATTTAACCTACTGGGGTCATCTGGTGGTCACCCCCCTCCCCGTGGCTTTGTTCTCAGAGGAAGAAGCTGCAGGCGGCTTGTGTGGTTCAGCTGAGCTGTGCTGAGCCGTCCACAACTCACTTTTAAAAGCTGCTGCTGTGATTGAACTCTATGCCATTTTTGCAGGTTTTCCCAGGCCTGTTCTCCGCCTGCTCTGCTCATACTGCTGTTTTTCGTGCCCTGATTCAGTTTATTAACAAGCCTGCAATGAGGTTAAAATAGGTGTGTTCAAGCAGAGAAAAAAACTAAACTGCCTCTCAGCAGTTTTCCTGCTGTAACTCATCTGTTGCAACTTCTGAAGGATTAAAACATGAGCTCTTGGGGTGGGAGAAAACACAGAGCTGTCCGGAGCAGCCCACCTCTATCTCATCTCTCCACACACATTATAAAGGTAGATCATCATTCTCAGCACAGCGGTGACCCTGACATGACTTTAGGGCCACTTTAACAGAAACTCTTCCCTCTTTGCTCCATTTTAGCACAGTTAGAAGCCATATCCCATCTGTACTGGTGCAGAGTTTGAGTTAGAAATCCTATATCCCTTCATCAGTAGTCAGTTTGAGACCACAGGGCCACTCTAGACCAAATGTGTTTGGTTGTTGGACCATTCTTGCCCGAGCAGTGTCCCACACTATCAAACCAAAACTCTCAGTGTCACTGTTGTGCTTTGAATGGCCCACCATCCAAAAATATCAGGCCAGTGGTGATTCCTTTCCACCGATGTGGGTAGAGGGAGGCAGATTGTGGAGTAACAGATGGGCTGCAGTCTGGAATTGTGAAATTAATTAATAATACATTTTAGACATTGTTTTTATCTTTTATTAATTATTTTCTGTGCTCTGATTCAGCTTATCAGCTAATTCTTGATTTGAATGGAGCTTGCTGAAGCAGGGCAAACACAAAGACATCCACAATGCTATTTATTTCCCCCTGATTTGTTAAAAAACTGGTTTACATAATGTCTTATTTAACTGAATTGCTGTTGGCTACATGCACCAGGCCACTGAACGGGATCGAGGACCCCTTTGTGTGCAGGTTCAGGATTATATGCTGCTCACATAATTGAGGAAGAAATGTAGGGTGAAGGCTGGTATATAGGGCAGCGCGGACACGGTGACACTCTGCCTGGTGCGCATTAGGTACAAAATGTCCTCTTCCATTTTTTGAAATATAATTTATACAGTTTAAGAAGGCGCCAGCACTTTCTTTTGAAAGTATCAGCGGCCTGGCGTTGGAGTGCCTTCCCTTCACACCTCCTCCATTTGCATTTCAAGGGCCGCATTCATTAACAGATGTATTTTTCATTGGTAAAAAGAAAGTTTTTTGCGCCCTTTTAAATGTTTTATTCAAGAATAAAGTGTACATGTGGCGAACACCAACTGCGGTGAGTAGGAAGGGGCTGCTTGCCGCAAAGGGCCGTGTGTGATTCAGTGTAGCAGGATATGCTTGATCAGGCTGATTGCAACGGAGGTCAACACATTAATGATTAGTGGAATAGCAAGAGAGTAGCGTGCACACTGCGAGCTAGAGTTCCCCTTTCAAATAAGAATGCATGTCTTACCGAACAAGTAATTAGGTGTAATTCATTAAAAGTACACGCTGAGATTTTAGAACAATAAAGTGGCGATCCTGCGAAGCCGGGAAAAAAAAGTGTCTGGCAGCTGCTTGGCTCCTAATAGTTGCCAGTAGCCTGGAGAAACATGCTTTATGGCTATAATTATGTTGTTTACCTTCGCATGCAAATCCCCAGTGTTGCAAGTACACCTACAGTGTTCAGACAAAGTCTAGAGGGACACAGATGAACTCTGTAAGAGTTAATTCAGCACTGTAGGCTTTAAAACAACACTTGGGATTTGGTTATATGGCTCTTAGTTCTCTGACTGTCCTCTGCGGCAAAACCTCAGAGACTGAAATGAATTAGAATGATGGCCCCCTCTAGTGTTACTGTTATTCCTGCTCTTACACATCTACTTCAAACGACTTACAGCTTGTTAATGAGTTGATCAGTTGGATCATGTGTGCTGGGAGCGGGAGCCTCTAAGATAAGGTTGGGGAGCTCTGTCAAAGTAAACTTTACTGTCCACTCAGCTATATACATGTATACAGTGAGATGAGACTCACTGATTTAACAGCGTACAAAAAGACACACACACACACACACATAAACA
>JBBPCY010073113.1:0-10543 GCA_037974405.1 Brachyalestes nurse
TTCAAGTTCTGTAAACACTGCATCATTTCTCTTATTTTGATGTTTTGTCATTTCCTTTAAAATTATGCTTTAAAGAATAATATTTGGAAAATGATTGGAAATCAGAAGAAATATTGTCAGCAGTCCTTGAAGGCAAAGCAGTTCGGTTCAGTACCTGCACCTATAAAAGATAAAACCTGAGAAACTGAACATTTTTTTGTTACTACTTTTATTGTTCATGACTATTTTATTGAAAAAGTCGAATGTGCCACATCCTACATTTACTATTAATTCTATTAAAAATGTTGCAATATTGTAAACCTTTGGTAGGAAGGAAATCATTAGGACAATATTAACAAAGCAAATAAAAGGACGTGTCTGGTGTTTGTGGGTGTGAAAATACCTGTGGCCCTGCGAGGCCGTGCCCTAGGGCTGTAGAGTTCTCCTCTCCGGTCCTGAAGCAAGAGGTAGTCCTTGGCCTCGGAGATCAGTTTCTGGCAGTTTAGAGATTCCTTCACCACATCGAGAGATTCGATTACATCATGAATATAGTAGGGGCTGATCAGGGGCAGCCGGATGTGTTCAAGTACCTTCAGAATACACACATACCAATAGTCATTTTTCTACACACTGGGTTTCATATAGGAACATGAAAATGCACCCAGTGCATCAAAAAGTGATGAATCCGCTGCACTGAAAAAGATTCATTGCCAAGAGATTTATATTCAGTAAATTACTAAATAAAATGCTAGTTTTAGGACAAAATACATTTCCTCAGGCTATTTTCAAATGTTAATCCAGAAAAAAAAGTTGATACTGCCTGATCAATTATTCCCTCTATCACTGCATTTCCAGTATCTCCACTCCTCCTTCTGCAATTAGTGTGTTTTGAGTTTCATGTAAATTAATGTTTTCAAATAATGGTAAAATGTTAGATTTCATGGCCCTATATAAATCCAATTTAATAAAATCATTTTAACATCAGAGATTATACGCCCTTCACTAACTATATATGACTTGATATGTTTCATATAGTGTTTTAAGCCACAGATGCAGATGCATGTGCAGAATGTCTGTAAATCACACTTATAAAGAGTCTGGAGTAGGTGACCTTGCACAGAGTAAGTTCATTACTCTGAGCTCTGCTGGAGTAATCCTCCACATATCCTCACTCTGCACGAAAGGCAGGCGAGCTGATCTATCTAACGCAATCCTCCTTCTCCACTGAGCTGTGTGGATATATGGACTTAACATAATATACTCCCCTCCACCTTGCAGCAGTGTATTGTTACTGCATTGCGCCAGATGGAGTCAATCAGCCCAGACATGTTTTATGCTCCTTTGGTGTTTTATTAGACCTACGAGGCTTATCAAACGAACAAGGAATCGGCCAAATCCACGCCTAAACCATCACACACTCAAAAACATTGAACTTTTGACACTATATGTCATACATACTGTACAACACAGCTGCTCCTACTGTTTCTGTTTTTATCTCCACAATGAACTAGACAATATCTCATACAGTGCCAGAAAACACACAAGCAAGTTTACTTTGCTTACAAAATTGCATAATTTTTGGCAAACCTTCACTTAATTGTGTAA
The DNA here is from genome assembly GCA_037974405.1 of Brachyalestes nurse. NCBI lineage: Eukaryota > Metazoa > Chordata > Actinopteri > Characiformes > Alestidae > Brachyalestes > Brachyalestes nurse. The sequence continues at coordinate 1,585 of JBBPCY010073113.1, forward strand.
CACTTTTTTTTTTGTTTATACAGTTCTCTTCCCCACTAACACATGTCCGGAGTGTATTATCCTCCATTGTTGTAAACAGGAGTGTCTATGACTGGAGATAAAACACTGATGGTCAACCAGAAGGGAGGCAGAATTCTTGCTCACCTTTTCAAAGCTCTGCCTGCGGGAGGAGCTCTTCTCCAGCCAGAGCATGGCCGCTTCAAACACTGTCTCCTCCTTTGGCACGTTAAGGAGATCACTAGAGATAATCTCAGTGAGTTTATCAGCACACAGGGAGAGGAACTCCTCCTGCAAGAGGCAGCCCAAACAACAAAATTAGATTAGTTTATTAGATTAGAGAGATATTTTTGAGTCGTTTAACGTTGCTAAGCATTTCGGGTTTTATTCAAATTGTCATCTGATTGGAAGAACATTCTGACAAAGAAGTCATCTTTATCTAATCTGTACTAAACACATATTATAGTTAGATAATTATACTTATAAACTTTGTAACACAAATTGTACCTATGACAAGTGTGCATACTGTTAACCCTCTTCCGGGGGAGTCGCAAATATAACATTATTAGATTACCACTTGGACAACACATATACTGTATTGGTTTCCTGACCACAAGTTGCAGAGATCAGTGTTTTCTCTAATCTGACGTCTGAATTTGGTCTCCCTAACTAAATGATAAGCTGAGTCAGGTGTGTTTAATGAGGCTGAAGTCTGCAGTGCTGTGGCCTGCAGGGAATGGAATCTTGCATGGTTAACACTTCATAAATACACACATTATGTTCCTTGCAATACAACTTATTATTACACGAGCTTCACTTTTTCTGTAATAGTTATTCAGTATGTACTAATTTCAGGTGGTGGACCACTGACTATCATAGGCTCTTGCTGATCTCACCTGTTGGCAGACCGTGTTAAAGTGCTGCTGGATGAACTCCATACTGCGCCGCTCCAGCTCCTTACAGGAATGCGCCTCAGCAAAGCAATGGATGCCCACACAGTTGATTTCGTCCATCTGGCGCTCCATGAACCTGCAGCAGGCCTCGCGCACGGCCATCACATCCAGAAGGTTGGCTGCCGCCAGCAGGGCCTGCACGTTGGCCTTGGAGATGACCACCTCCGCCGTGTAGGCGTAGCTGACCAGCATGCCAATCATCTGTGGCTCCACGCCATTGATGGCCACCCGCTCTTGCCGCGACTCCATCAGGTCAGTGGAGAACATGGCCTGCAGGAGTTGTGGAGAGCCAGTTACAGTGAAAATCACGCCGGACACTTCTTGTCTGTGTTTGCCAGATTTTGACCAATGTGTAAAACTTTTGAGATTTCAGAAATCATTCTCAGATTCCAATCTTTTCAAGAAGGAACAACAGGCAGTGACTGAAATGGGAAGAAAATTGGGCACACTCATTTAGTAATAATTTAACCTAAGAAAATGATCAAATGATTTTATGTTTGTATCTATGTTAGTTTCAGAGACATGAAGGCTTTTTTTGGCTTTAAAATAAGAAGACATGCAAACTTAGGCAAGATGTGACATTGATGCCAGATGAGTGACCTTTCAAGGAATTGTTCTTTGGATTACGACATCTTTAAAACACGAAACAAATGCAGAAATACACACTTGCCATTATTTGTATTAATGAAAATATCTCCCTCTGTAAATTCACACAACAGCACAGTAGATCTTTCAGCCTTCGCTAAGTCAGGTACTTGTCTTCAAGTACAGGGGGTCCTCAGGCAATGACAACCTCAACATACTACGTTTCAAGTTTACGACACTCACTCCCTTTTACTAGTTTTGTTCCGCGGAAGAATATGCAGTATACACAGAAGGCGTAGTAACGCGCCATATGAGTGAGGGAGTTGGTGTCCGCCAGTACTCGTAACTACGCCATTTTGGACTGTTAAAACCGCAAGTGTTTTTACACTCATTTTTTGTCATTTTCTGTGTGTGTGTTTATGTCCTTTTTCTTTTTCTGTTGCTTAGTTGTGTCTTTTTAGATTATGATTTTGGGATAGGTAAGTGACTTAGGCTAGGGTGTGTTCTGACTAACACTAAAATTCGGTTTACATCACTGACATAGGAAGGGATCTGTGTCGTACATTGAGGACCCTCGTAACAGTTTTCTGATTTATAAGCCAATAGTAAGGTTTAAAAAGAAAAAAATACGCCCAATTTTCAAATGCATACTGCTCATGTAAGTCAAAGCCAGACATTTAATCGCATGTTTCAAGTACAAATGACATTCTTTATATATATACATTGAAGAAAGTCTTCAGAGATGTAATTGACCCAAATATAGTTTGGCCCAGTTTCACTGTTGGAAATCTCAGTCAAACACGAGTTCTGCAAACTGCTAATGAAGATTCACACTTTCTTTAAAGCACATGAAGTTTGTTACAGCATTCCTTTTGTACATCATTATCACTATGCGCCTCAATACGGACTGGAAGAAAAGGCTTCTCCACACTCCAGACCTAAAAGATGTTCTATTTAGTAAGTACTTTGCCAGAATGTATGGGGTGAGAAAGACACAGGTACCACTCCTACCCTGAGCACAGGCATATATATTCTTTTAATGCTGAAAGAGCAGCTCTTTACCTGAAAGTAGGAGCTGAACGAGGCCAGCACAATGCGGTGACAGGGGAACTCCTGCCCCCCACAGCAGAGAGTAACATCGCAGAAGGCGTTATTAAGCCGTAGGCTGTTCAACCCCTCCAGCACCTTGTTGGAGTGACGGGGCTCAATGAACACGTAGTCTTCACTGTCCAGGCTTCCGAGTGGCAGGCCAGGGTCCTCCGAACATGGCGAAGGTGGCAGCGTGGCCGTAGCAGCAGGGGAAGCAGTCAGCATGTTCACAGCCATGATTTCCATTCTGACACTATTTCAGACTACTGTTGAAAAACAGAATACTTTGATAGTATATGAACCATTTTTTTTTTAAATAAAAAAACCTAATATAACTCTGATTAACTGGCTTAAGCAGTCATCTGTCTGTCATTTACAACTAAATTTCTTCTGAAAGAAACTACAATAATGCTGCAGTTTCTACGGGATTCTTACATATTCATATAGTGTACTGGAATAGTAAATATTATACAGAGGCAAAATCTTATAGATTATTACAGAAATAGTAAATAGTAACTTTAAAGTGTCTAATAGTATTATAAATGCCCTTTGTAAAGACGGTCAAACATGCGTCACTAGCTACAATTTGGACAGAAGTATTGAGACACACCTGTTTTCCAGGGTTTAGGTTAGGCCCCTTACTTCCACTGAAGGGCAATCTTAATGCTTCAGCATACCAAGACATTTTGGACAACGCCATGCTTCCAACTTTGTAGACAGTGTTTGGGGAAGAACCTTTTCTATTACTGCATGACTGTGCCCCAGTGCACAAAGCAAAGACCATAAAGACATGGTTGGATGAGTTTGGTGTGCAAGAACTTGGCTGACCCGTACAGAGCCCTGACCTCAACCCCATCCAGCACCTTTGGGATGAACTGGAATGGAGATTGTGAGCCAGGCCTTCTCATCCAACACCAGTGCCTGACCTCATAAATGCTTTTCCGGATTACTGGCACAAATTCCCCAAAAGAAACACTCCAAAATCTTGTGGAAACTGTTATAGCTGCAAAGGGTGGACCAGCTTCATCTTAAAGTCTATGTATTTAAATGCAATGTCATTAATGTCATATTGGTGGAATTCATTCAAGACAATGTGGATAGCATCATCTGTATGTAGTTTAAACCCTCTGATAACAGTGACAGCTCTTCTCCACCGGGTCAGTGGTTTATCTGTGTGTGCCACGATGGGCGTGCACCGTAAACAAGCTGCTTGTGCAAAATAATCTAACTTACAAGCGCAGACAGCAAACTACATCTCCCTGGGCTGTTAACACACATTCTAAACATGGGAACCCAGCTAAATTGAACAGATATAATCGCTCACAAACGGAATAATAATGTGAAAAAGTGTCACCACTAATCCCCTGCTCCAGGGGGAGTTAACGTCCACTGTTACTACACATTTAAGCAAATTTGGCTCGAAAAAGTAACTTAATTTGCAGTTGTAAACCGCAAGAAAAGCGTGAAAAAATGGCCACAAAACAGCCATGACAGTCTTACCTGAAAGACATGGTTTAATTCAACAAAACAGCAGATATTCCCCAGATCTCGACCTCGAAGTGTTTGTGAGTCGTGACGCCATGTCTTCTTCACTCCGAGGAAAAGGTGTTATTCATGAACACGCAGTGCACCATAGCGCCCCCTGAACACCTCTTTTGACAGATGATGGTGTTGAGATTTTGAGCTAGTCATTTAAAGTGTATTTTTGAAGCCACGTTTTCTTCTAGAGTGGTACTCTTAAGCATAAAGGTACACGGTATGGACAAAAGTATTGGGACAGTAACCCTAACCTGTTTTTCTATTTTCTATTCCAGCATGATTGTGCCCCAAGGTCCATAAAGACTTGGTTGAACGAGTTTGGTGTGGAAGAACTTGACTGGTCCACACAGAGCCCTGACCTCAACCTCATCCAAAACCTTTGGGACTAACTGGAACGAAGATAGCGAGCCAAGCCTTCTTGTCCAACATCAGTGCTTGACCTCATAAATGGTCTACAGAATGAATGGGCACAAATTCCCCACAGAAAGTCCAAAATCTTGTGAAAGCCTTCCAAGAAGAGTGGAAGCTATTATAGCTCCAAAGGGGGACCAACTCCATGGTAAAGATTATATATTTGAATGCAATGTCATTAAAGTCCCTGTTGGTGTAATGGACAGGCATCCCATACACATTGTAGAACAATTTTTACCCATTTATGCAGTTTTAGAACATTCCTCTCTCTGTTTACTCCTATTCATTTAGCTGGTCAGTTCCTTTATTTCTTCTCATTCTGAAGACAACAGCAAACCTCAGGGTATCAGAGTGTTTATATGTTTTAGTCTACTTAATTAACATTTTATGATAAATGATATTTAATGTAATTATTATACGAAGTGGTTTGATGACAGCTACCTGGGGCGGTTTGGTCTTTCTGTAAGTCTTGGGTGCACAGATGTGTCAGTATCTATATGGGGGGCTCACTAAAGATTCTGCAGGATTTGGTTGCTGTGGGTCTCGCTGTCATGAGCCAAGGTGTCATGGGCGTAAATTTCATTTAACAAAAGGGGGGACAATAAATACAAAATTTCTCATGAGCAATTTTTGAGGGGGGGAAACAAATAATACAGTCAAATTGTATTTATAAAGATATGTCCCCACAGTGAAAAACTTTGCTTCTATCATTATTATTATTATAGCATGGAGACTGCGTCATTATGGTTATTTTCAAAGTTTTTTTCAGGTCCAATGACAAAGCAGATTTTTCTTCAAAACTCTGTATTGCATTGTTTATGTTGTTTACAGTCAAGCCATCAACATACGGCTTTGTAAACGGGTTTTTCCACTGACTAGTACCAGCTCGGTTCGGTTTCACTCTACTCGCTTATTTTGCTTTCGCATAACTAAAATCTGGTACCTGGTACCGTTTTTGGTACAACCTTGGCCGAGGTTCCAAGCGTGTTGCATGGATGACATTTTATTTCTTATCCTAAATTATGAAACAAATAAAAGGAAAAATAAAATCCCTCTGATTTCATCCATGCTGACGATTGTAATGATGCCGGGCTGTTTACGTTACCTTAGATTAGCCGCTCCGCTCCTGCTGTTCTCAGAATGTTTGGTCGCTATAGCAACCAATTGTAGCGGAAAACTGTAGGTCCGAAACAGAGTAGAACCGAACCGAGCTGGTACCAGTCAATTGAAAACCCCCATAAGTTGCAGTACCCTATGCAACAAGCTATTGTAAACAAGCTAACGTTAACTAGATAAGTAATATTTTAATCGCTAATATAGTAGATTCATGGAAAATTACCGTAATCAGCATTTTGCCGCAACTAATTTATGAATGAGTCTGCATCAACTACATTAAAGATAATCGCTTTGTTTAAAGTGAATAAAATAGCCTACTTACTGGAGTTCAACATTAATTGAGCCACAGCCACACACCTGACTCTGTGTGTAGAGTAGGGAATTCAACTGTTTCTGAATTTTTTGCGCTTGTTTTTTTTTCTACTTACACAATTATTTTAGGTGTACATACATATATTTTTCACAATAGAAAGTGCGATTTTTTCAAATCATTTTTTGGGGGGGAGGCGCGGGGACCCCGTCCCCTCCGGGATTTACGCCCATGCAAGGTGTTATGCCACTGTTCAGGTGGGATCAGGTAGAGAATGGTTTGACCTGTAGTGCCGTTGGTCTTCAGGAGTTAAGAGGCCCCGTGTTAGATGTTTCTTTTGTCTGTAAACGTGGCTTGCTTATGAGTAGTTTTTAAGAGATACATTTATTTTAGAATTTACAAGCGGCAAAACTCTCCAATTAAACAGCAGATTAACCCTATATGGACCAACGTTATGAGTCCTAAACACATTAGACAGTTTTATGAGGCGTACTTGCTTACAAATAACCAGTGATGATCTAAGAATTAAACATTTTTCAATTCTGTCACATTTCCCCCAAAGACCAACTGGTAACACATGGATGGATTATCTGTATATAAATGAGTAAAAGGAGTAAAGATGAGAAAACAATTTAACTGAAAAACCAAAATATAAATCTCGGAGTAAATCACACTTTTATTACAATTTATTGCATATTATTTTGAGAATTCATTAAAATGACAAGAAATGACACAATTCTTTCTAAAGTGTGAAGAGGAATGAAGAGCTGAATCAGGTAAAGGTTCTGTGGAAATGTTCATTTGCACATGTTGGCATTACAGAAAGGTATCCTTCAAGACACCAGGGTGCTCCAGGGTGCTTTTCCTTCTGGCTGCTGCTTCCAGGATCTTCTTGCGAGGCCCTAGCTGGATCCGAATACTCTTGAGATCATCGTCTGAGCAGAGCATGAGGGCATCCAGGTCCAACTGCTCACGGACAAACACAGGGGCAAAGTCCAGCAGGTTTATAGAATTGAGGAAAGCATCTAGGGGTGACGTCTCCTCTTCATCCTCGTCCAGGCCGAGCTCCTCCTGGTTCCATGGTAGTTGCGAATCCTCCTCTAATTGGTCCTCTGATCCACCCTCTTCTGCCTCAAATACCTCCTTGCGGATGAGGAAACCCAGGTCCTCCGTGTCACCGCTGGGGAACTCGTCCGGCTCCATGCCCATTTCCATGGAGAAATTCTTTCGGAAAACCATGTTCCCAAGGCCGGGCCTTTTAAATATGGACTCCTTCCCAAGGCCAGCACCTTCTTCCTCATCATCATCCTTAAAACCTCCATCTTCATCCTCCTCAATTTCATCCTGCTCATTGAAGACGTCCATGAATTCCGGCTTCTCTTTGGTTCCATTCTCCTGCTTCACAAAGATAACGTTGCTGTCCCCTTGTCCAGATATGGTACCCTTGTCCTTCTTGCCAAACTTGCGCTGGAGAGTTCCTTTGATTGACGCCTTGACGGACCCTGTTGTATCTGCAGCGATGAGTTTTGAGAACTGCTCATTGGCGTTGTTCATGGTACCTGTGCTGGAGAAGGAGGCTACACTGGCTTCAGAGACTGAGCCACCCCGATACATCTTGTCCATCTTGCTCTGGTGCCTCTTCTTGACCTTCTCACAAAGCTTCACCCTTCGCTCTGCATCTTTGACAGCCTGCTCCTTCAAGCGAGCCACCTTTTTGGCATTCTGGCTCGTCTGTTGGGAGGCAGCGTTATCCAGAAAACGGACACAATTCATCTGATCCCGGGAGGCGGCGACATCCATGGGAGAGTGCAAGTCATTGTCCAAAGCAAAGAGATTGGCTCCAAAGTTAACCAGGAAGCTCAGGATGTGCATATGGCCATTAGAGGCTGCGTGGTGTAAAGGCGTGTTCCCCCAGATATCACTTCTATTGGGATCTCCACTGTAAAACAAACAGATAATATGTAATTTAGTCCTATAAACAGGCGTCAACAGTGTCTTATGTTCTCTCACAAACTTATATACTTTCAAATGTTGAGATGTGGTTACACAACATTGCCTTGTAATCTGGGAACTGTATACGAGTCTACATCCAATTAGGGTTTATCTGTCTAAAAGGTTAGTGTAAGTCAACTTTATTCATATAATAACATGAATAAGGATTTGCTATCCAACTCCTAACTGGCAAGTAACCTGACAGACATTTTTATAAACACTCTTACTCTCCTATCATATCCTTGTAACTCCATTTTTGATATACCATCTGAAAACACCAGCTGCAATTTACAGTATACCTACAATATTTAAAAGGCCCATATTGTGGAGAACATCATTTTTCTGAGTTTACTGTAGTACATAAACATTACAATTTCTAAACGCACCATTCACTCTCCGGTCCATTCTAATTATCTATGAAAACTAAGTTGAAAAACGGCTTGTTTTTCTCACAAAAGTAATACATTTACCTAACATTTACATAAGCCTACTTTTCAGGCCTCAAAAGATTAGTTGCACTCATTCATGCAGAAGTCATAAGGAGTGTTTCAGACCACATTTTTAACAAGTCACCATACAGGGTGACCAGTTGAAACTGAGATCATGTATGTATATAAGTCTGAGAGGCACAATAACAATTCTAAGGGACAAAGTGAAATTGGACATGGGTCATGCAAAATGTTAGAAGTGAAAATCAGGGTTAAAAAAATACTGGGAAAATGTGATGAAGTGACCTAGATGGATATTACTAGGAATCAAATTCATTTAAAGAAATGGTTCCCTAATTTTTATCACCTTATTACATATTTAGTCAAGCGAGAAAGACACTTTGGTGTCTGAAGTTTGTTCTTGAAATTTTGCAGTACCATGGAATATCATGGAAACATTTATTTATTTCAAAACGTTACACTTTCATAGATTATAGATTCAGGGCCCACAGCTTAAACGATTTCAAGTACTTAGTTGT
>JBBPCY010073114.1:0-10542 GCA_037974405.1 Brachyalestes nurse
GGCGCGTCGCTTTCTCCCTCTTTCGAAAAGCGCTTGGGCGCTTGCGCTCCGGAAGTGTCTGTCGTTGCTAAGCAACCATCAACCGAGCTCTCCATTAATTTCAGCAGTGGGTTTCCACCAAGAAAAACCCTGGCTGTGACTCTGCTACAAGATTTATTTACGCCGAAGTTTTTTTCTGGAAAACGGGAGGTTCAAAGCCTGTTTCAGACTTGATAAGGACCAGCTGGATTATATTTCAGGAAAAGTTAGCCCAAGCATCAGCAAACAGAGCTTCCGTTTTCATAATTTTCATATTGGGCCCACTTGCTATTGAAGTTGAATAGCCATGGCATTGAGTTGTTTTCTTTTCTACAGATTTTTAAATTAATTTCATAAGCAATTTCCTCCAGGATCAAAAGAAGACTTTCTGACTTTCCTGTGTGCTGACATAAAAACAATTTTTTTTTGTGAAATTCACATCTTGAAAAGCTGAGAGCGACTTAGTGACTCAGTAGCTTTAAAAAGAAGATTAAATGTATCTTTTCTAGATGTGGGTCTAATCAGCTTTGTTTGGGCTCTTTTCTCAGGCTAAAACTTCAAGAGTCACGGGTCTCGAGTCCTAGTTACATTACGAGTCGGTGTAAGGCCACCTTGCCAGTTCTCAGTGTTCGTTATAAAGCAGTAAATAGTTATAAAGCAGAATACCTGTTCTGTTATGAAGCAGAAAGTTTAAATTCAGTTAACATGTACTTACGGGAAGAAGTCTTTGAATTCTTTATCAATGTGGTCTAACATGGGTTTGGCCAAGCTTTTGTTCAGATCAGTCTCTCCTTTCTTAGACCTGTAGTAGCCATCATTCCTGCACAGCGCTGTCAGTGTCTGGTGAAATCCTCGACCATCCTTATTCCTCTGAGTGATAAAATGATTGAGTAGAATGAAATAATTGGAGTGTTTATAATGTATGGTGTATAGATTTAAAAGAAAACACTTACAGGTTTGATGAATTTATTTGCAGTTTCATCACATTTTTCTTCAGACTCTCTCACTCCTTCTGAAAGGAGCTGTTCCAGAGAGCTGCAGATTTGGCCACAGTATTCATGCAACTTTTTAACTTCAGTGTCAAGATCTTCCACCAAGCGGTTGTAAAGTGTGTCCCTCTCTTCCTTCTAAAATATAAAGGTTACCGAAAAGTTTGTAATATACATTTTGGTTTAGTGCTTTCAGTGCACAACACTATGTTGGTTATATTTTGTGTATTGCAGCTATAAACTGTTGAGGCAAAGCAGGTTTTAAGGGCAAGTAGAAAGGTTTTGTTATGGAAAACAAATCAAGTGCAAACATGAGCAAAATATTAAAATAACATAAGAAGCAGACTTGTGACAATGTTGCATAAGTAATCATGGAAATGCAGAAATAGAACAAACCATACCTGTGACAGGAATAGAAATAGTCTCATAACAATTTAGAAGATTAATATGGAGGCAGGGCTGGGTGACGAGACATGGAACAATAATACATAAACTGTACAGCCATGTAAAAAAGAGGCCGCATCTTTTTTTCTGGTTATTGCTTTTGTAATGTGTGGGAGTGTGTCTGTGTAAAATGTGCATGTCACTATTGTTTTATACACTATTGACCATACTTGAGACAAAAATCCAAACAAAACATGTTAGGAGAAAAATAATACATATAAATATTATTTAAAAATAATACATATAAATAATTTATTATACCATGGAAATGTTGCACAGTGTGTGCATGTGTGACTCAGAAACTGAATCAGGAGTGCTCTACAAACACTACTGTACTCACAACACATATGGAGGTGTTTCTTATTTTTTACACAGCTCACACTGCAATAGTTGTGCATTTACACAAACACTCTCTGCCACAAATTGTACAAACAGTGAACAGAAAAAAAAGGAAAGTTTTTTCCTCTTATTTTTTTCCCATGGTTGTATATAGGACATGTTATCAATAACTACTAATATATAGTAGTGTATATATATATATATATATATATATATATATAGTAATAAATATATATATGACCCCCTGTACTAAAAAGGCAACCTCAGTGTGTGTGTGCGTGTGTGTGTGTGACACAGCAAAACGGACGGAGGGTGTTAGATTTCCCCCCAACAGGAAGTAGATTAGTGCAGTGTTCAGAGACAGAACTCTCCTGTTTCTTGTTGAGTGCTCCACTCAGCAGGAAGCGCTGGCTCTACCCCAACCCTGCTGCAAATCAGCTCCGAAGCACAGCAGCGCTCGTTAGCCCGCACACCCAGGCCGGAGAGAGGGCTGGAGACAGAGTCCACACAGCCTGCTGTTTCAGCGCCCACCCACACCCCACCTCAGGCTGTTCACCGCCTGCTGGGCCTTTATTTCATACTGGAATGAATAAGTCAGCACCACGGACAGCGACATAAACCAACACTAAGTACAAATGTAAGGATCACCGATACACATTTATTTACCTAGTTTTATGTCTCTCAGAGTCACATCTTCTCTTTGGGGAAGTACGGCAGGGCATCATCTGCGATCCCTGATGTCGGTCTGGGTACAAGAAGAAAAGAAGTGGACCTAGATCTGACCCCTGGGGGACTCCAGTGGGGAGTCTGTGGGAGGCAGAGAGCGAGAAATAGATGGGAGGATTGATCCTTGAAGATGACATGAGACTCAGGCAGGAGCTGCCTGCAAGTCTGAAAGTACAGCTGGTGATTCACGGTGTCAGCCAGCAGGTCAAGAAGGAGGAGAACTGAGGACATCGAGTTCTCCCTAGTTTTTTGAGAGCTTCTGCTTCTGGAACTGATGGGAGAACAATTCATGTTCAGGCTTCAGACAGGTGGTCAAGAATGGTGCTCCTCTTTAGACAAGAAGCAAGGATACAGGATCTAAGATTCATAAGACTTTAGTGTGTAATGCGCATCTGAATAATTTGGGGAACTTTATTGACTATTGATTATATTACTTTATTGTCATGTGCAATGTCACTATTTGTGATATTCCTTCCCACCACTCACTGAACTGTACAAGAAACGCTGTGTCTGCTGCGCAACTGCCATCATCACAGATCCCACCCACCCCTCACATGACGTAACAATAGCATTCACCAATCAGTAACCTCCAATATGTACACGCCATCATTTAGTATTGGCTCGGCATGCTTGGGACCTTGGCCAATGTGGTACCAAGAATGGTACCAGGTACCAGAGTAGAGTCAAACTGAACTGAGCTGGTACCCGTCAGTGGAAAACCCCCATAAATAAATAAAAACTTCTCTACCTCAGAGTACACACTTATTTGCACTAGCTGCCTATTTTGTATTTTGCAATTCTTTGCTTAGATGCTGCACTATAGTGTTGGGGCAGTTTCTTGACTTTGTTGTACCTTTGTCTGTCTTTGTCCTACACTATTTGCTTCAGAGAACGCTATTTCAACCCTCTGTGTACTTGTGTATGTGGCTGGGCTGACAATAAACTCTCTGGAATGTTCTTGAATCTTGAATCTTATGTCTCTAATACGTCCAATAATGGATCAACTCCAACCTACTATTTGTGTTACTAGTAAACTATTTCAACGGTAATGTTATTTATTTGTCTATATTATTTATATCCACTGCTCTTACTGATCTAATTTGGTTTTCAGAGCACTTTCTGGAGAGTTTATTTTGACTTTATACTATATTTTATATTTTTCGTCTGTGCAGTTGTTGCTTAGGCAGTTTCCTCCAGGATCCGAATCTTATTCTGATATACATTATAAATTCCCACTGTAGTCCTTCACCTGATTATCCAAGGTGACAACATTTTCAAAAAATGCTTTTCATTTCTGAATACGTATCAAATTACCTGCCAAACATCATAACCAGCAACATAATCAAAAGGACTCCAGCGAACTCTGCGGTTTTCCATTACTTCTAATTACTTTTTCATTTGAAAGCAATATATTGAACTTTGGCATGCACTTAAGACGGGGAGCATGCTCACTGTCAGTGTGCCACGACTTGCTGCTCTTTTTCATTTTCTTTTGTTTACTCTTGCCTGAGATGAGGGTCTGTGTTTTTTTCCCTCCAGAACAACTGAATACGAAAGTAGAAATAATCACCTTATTTCTTGACAAGAACTGTAATCTGATTACTTTCTCTTGCAATAGATTAGTTGGCTTTCTTTTTGTCTTTTTGATAATAAGGGTATAAAACATCCCCCCACTGCTGGGAAATAAAGCCATGTTTTGTTTCTTTCTGTTTTTTCTTCTATTTGCGTGAAATAATAAAGCATCAAGACACCTTAGGCCATCAGAAACAGAACAAAACCACCTTTTACCTATAAAATCACCAGAACACACTGTAACTGCCTAACTGCTTTGAAAAAAATGAAAAAAAGCACAATTACTTCTTGAAAATCAATCAATTAATTATTTAATCGTCGTGACAAATTTAGAGATGTTACCAAGCAACTATGGACAGGTGAGGGAGAGCAAGGGCATTCATTCATTGTATTTTGGGGTCATTTCATAAACCTTTGTGATATAATAATGAACATATTAAAATGTAGCTGTGTATCTGTTAGGGAAATGTCTTAAACAGCTTCACCCAGAAACCTCTTCCGCAGCAGATAGAGCTTCTATTCTTGCAGGAAGGAGCAGTAGAGGGCTGAAGCCTCCAATCCTCAATGATACAGAATCTTCTCAGCCCATTAACTGACATCTTACATAATGTGATTACATTAAGAAAGGGGAAATAACATAAGTGTCTGGTTCTTCGGGGCTGCCGGTCTTGCTGACAAGGCTTTTCCACAAGGAGGTACTTCTTCTTCTTCTTCTTCTTCTTCTTCTCGAAGGACAATAGGCCATCCAGTTGGGTCACACTGTCTACTTTGGTAACTTTCACTTCTGAATCTTGACCCGATGACCCTTCTAACTAAACACACATATACACCACGTGCCATAGACTAATTTTGGATCGAGTAACTTTTTTTGTTCCAACAGTATAATACAGAAATCTTCACTTTTTCACGACGTTTATAGTTATCAGATTTCTAGTCTTTAATTAGGACTAAGGTGTACTTTGCAAACACTGCAAAAGTGCACAATTCCATACTGGACAGATGTGGACAAATTACACAGCCTAGTGATTACAGCATTGCCCCTGCAACCAGAAGGTTGTGGGTTCGAATCCCAACACTGCTAGTGTCATCACTGAGATTCCCTTGAGCAAAGTACCATCCCAACACCGTCCCACACCCCTACTGGTGTCAGGCCACAGCTTCACTTCGTTAAAAGGGGTTAGAATTTCACACTGTTCACACTGTCTGCTGTGATGTGTTCACGCATGACTATAAGGGGCCACTTTACTTTACATGAAATAGCAAGAAAGGGGCTTTTTGAGATTTGGCCAATGCTCCAATGCTATTTAATGAAGATTTAGCTAAAACATTAGGATATTCGAAGAATGTAAAGCATTCACGTGCCATTTAATCTTTTATATTCCAGGTATATAGTGAATCACACAGTAAATACTTTAAAGCATCATAAAGCGTTTAAAGCATCATATGAATAGAGGAGCCTGTTAGCTTTTGTAGTCTGTTTACTAGCTGACCTACAGTAGTTCCAGTAAAGAAAATAAGTCATCAGCCTCTCAGTTTAAACAAAACCAGGGTCCATTTCAGCTCAGCCAATCAGATTTTATGACCAGAACTATAATAATATACTATAATAATCTTGTGTGAAATATTGTGCCACCTTCTCAGAATATGATTGAATAATCAGAAAAGGGGCCGTGTGGTGATTTGACTAGGATTGACTAAAGTGTGTCTCATTCCAAGGCTCTGATTGAGTGCTGGGGGAAGAACATTAAAACAGAGAGATGATGATGATGATGGTGATGATGATGGTGATGATGATGATGATGATGACGGTGGTGGGGGTGATAAAGCTGGTCTGAGTGCAGTCAGGGCCTCGGGCTGCAGCTCTACTGCTTTACTTTAATGGTCTCAGTGATCTGTGGCTAATGGATGCAGCGCAGAAAGAAAAAAAACAACTGTACTTTATACATTCTGTCTTGATCTCTATTTTTCACTCTCTCTCTCTTCCTCTCTCTGTCTCTCTTGTTCTCTTCTTCTCTCTCTCTCTTACTCTCACTCGCTACCTTTACATATTCATCTCCCTCTCTCTTCCTCTCTCTGTTTCTCCCTCTCTTCCTCCCTCTCGATCTCTCTCTTCGCCTCTCTCTGTCTTCCTCCCTCTCTCTCTCTCTCTTTTTCCCCATTTTCCCCATTCTTGCTGCCTCTCCCTCATTTCTCTTTCCTCATTCTCCTTACCTTTATTTTCAGTTTTTTTCTTTCTTCCTTCTCTCTCTCCTCTCCCTTTTTAATTTACTCTTACCTTTTTTCTGTCTCTTTTTTTTGTCCCATCTGTTTCTCTCTCTTTCTCCTTTCTCTCTCTCTTCCTTTCATTTTCTCTCGCTCTGTCTTTCATTTTCTTTGTCTGTCTTCTCTCTCTTGCTCCCTAATTCTCAATGTCTCATTTTCTGTCTCATTTTCTGTCTCTCTTACCTGTTTTTAATTTACCCTTTTCTCTTTCTCCCTGTTTCTCTTTCATTCTTCTCCCTCTCTGTCTCTACTTCTCATTTTCTCTCTCTCCTTCTTCTCCTTCCCTTTGTTTTCTAATTTCCCTTCTCTCTCTCTCTCTCTCTCTCTCTCCATTTCCTGTTTCTCGATGTCTCTGCCTGTCATTTTCTCTCTCTCTCCTCATTCTCTGTACCTTTATTTTCTACTTTCCTCTTTCTCAATGTCTTTCCCTCTCATTTTCTCTCTCTCTCTCCTCATTTTCTGTACCTCTACCTTCTCTCTCTCTCTCTCTCTCTCTCTCTCTCTCTCATTCTCTCCATCTCTCTCTCTAAGGCTTGAAAGCTGGTCTTATTTTTAGGCCAGGAGAAGGTTTTTGACTTAAATATGGATAATTGAGGAAAGTTCTAGTTGTTCCTATGGGCTTCAGCTCTGGTTGATCAAGGTTTTGTACAGCGACACCATGCGTGTACTTACAGTTAACAATAGTTGATGTGCTCCTTTCACCGCTCACAGGGACATTCAGTCAGAGCGGCTCCCTCTCAGGCACGCTGTGTGCTTTAGTTTCTGAACCTCCACTGAGCAGAATGAGAGAGAGAGGATCACTGGGGATTATTAACTCCAATCCTCCTCCATGAAAATTCAGGATAATGTTCCCAAGTATTCTTCAAAATTGTGTCAAAATGATATCCTGTCCAAAGAAAAGCAAAAAAAGTTTAGAGAGCTATGTCTTGTCCTCCCCAGTCTCCAGATCTTTCACTGAGCTACAGGGACGAGCTGGACCCAGAGTTCCAAATGAGCTCCAGCATTACACTATATTCATTTGGCCGATGCTTTTATCCAACGTGACTTACAACATGCATAATATATATGTATATACGGTGACTTCAGTCTGCCGCAGATTTTTCTGAGAACTGAACAAATAATTGTTCATGGAAACTCCCGCACATGTGCAGAAACTGTAGATATCTTCCACATCTTTTTTTGCTTTGTGACATCCGGGCCTCATCCGCCACGCCCCCTCGTGCTGGTTGTTTATGTTTGGGCGGCGGTTAGTAAGGCAATCAGACACCTGAACGGAATGAACCTCCGCTGCTCAGCGCCACGCCCAAACATAAACAACCAGCACAAAGGGGTGTGGCAGACGAGGCCCAAATGTCACAGGTTTTTTCCTGGCAATTTTTCATGCATTTTAGTGCTAAATTATTAAGAAAAATATAATTTACTAATTTTGTAACATAAATATTAACTTAAATTCAGCTATATTTGCATATAAATTATAACCATACATTTGTGGTACTGTCCAGAGAACACAAAGAAAGCACTTATTGGCTGCTGCCCTGTGACATATCTCACATGGAGCTGTCTCGAGTGTTTCTCTGAGTGTTCTTGTGTTTTTCATTTTGTTCTTAACACCCTGAGTTTTTATTACTGTAAATTAAATTAATTTATTACTGTATTTACCTGGTTATACGAAAGAAAATGACAGCATGACTTACAGTACAGTCTATACGGGGGTAATATCGGTATGTATTAGGGTCGGGCAAGTTAACGTGTTATTTTCGCATGAACTCATTATTCACTTAACGCCGGCAATTATTTTATTGCTCATCAATGGATTTTTTAAAAATTACTTTTATTACAGGGACGCTCTACTGAACACACTGTTTCTGCTGCTCCCTGATAAAAGAAAAATGTTTCTGCAGGTACTTGTTCAGAAAAAAAAAACAGATTTATAAATGTGAACTTGCTATTGGTTCTGATCACATTTGTCAGCTGAAACACATAATAAACAAACTCAAAACCGGTGTGCTCAGACATGTCAAAATAAAAGTTTACCCAACAAACAGAAAAGGGAGGCCTCTAGCGGCTGCCAACCATAACACATTAATATTTAAGGTAGAAGATTTAGAAATATTTGAACTGTAACTGTGTTAAAGGGAACACTGTTGTTAAAAAGCTCTTTGTTTGTTTAAAGTGTTTGCAAACCAAATGTTATTGCACTTTTGTTCATATAGCAGTACTTTAAGAATAAAAGTGTACAAAACACTACTTTTGCACACTTTTGTATATATATATACAGGGCCAGCCCGTGGCATAGGCAATATAGGCAAATGCTAAGTGCGCCATCCTTCCAGGGGGCGCCACAAATGGAGGAAGAAAAAAAGTGTAATATTCCACTATTCCACAATCTCAAGAGTTCTTTGTATTTACAAAGCGCCGTCGATAAATTTTTAATTAAACACACATTTGAAAACTAGAAGATTCAAGGTGTCTAGTGGTGTTACTTAAATGTTTCTATCGACAAAAGATGATTGTTTTGGAACAGTCGAAATATCCCTCAGGAGGGATTGCTGACCTCAGAGGCTTAAATACCGCTGTACTCAGAGCAGGGGCGGACTGAATCAAACGAACAATAAATTATTGAACTGTAAAAATTATTGGTGATTACCTGTACATTTTACTGTATTTTTATTACAAATGTGGGTACTCTTGTTACATAACCAGGGAGGGTTTGGACACAAGTTATTTCCAAAAGTTGTTGGAAAATTGATGAAACGTGCACATAAGCTTCTGCTTCCATTAAATTGCACTTCAAAACCAGTCAGCTATTTGCCGACCTTATCTATTCTAAATTTTTAGACTGAGTGTAAAAAAGAAATAACACAAAATGACAATCAAATCAATTTTTGGCCTGTAAACACATTCAGCAACCAGTATAGTCATCCTTTTCAGTTAACTGCCACAAGCCTTCCCTCCACGGACTGTTTCAGTTTCCTGATCTGTTCACGATCAGCTTTCGCTGAAGCAGCATCCACAGACTCCCCAGTGCAGTTCAAAGAGATTTACTGTCTTCCCTCATGTTTGAGAAGAACTCACAGGTTCTCAGCAGGGTTCAGTCTGGTGAAGAAGCTTTATTCAGTCTTCTTTGAGGCCTTTGCTGCCTGGCCAAACAGCGGAGTGCTTGGACACAATTCCTGCATAAAGGGTATGTGCTTTTTGGATGCTGCAGACGTCCTCCTGTACCACTGCTCAAAAAAAGGATCTCCCAGAAACTGGCAGCAGGTCTGGGAGTTGATTTATTATCTTAAGCCCAAAAAGGTCCACCTAGCTCATCCATCGATAGTCACTCTCATTTCTGTCTGTCTATAAAACCTTCCGGTGTTTCTTGGTCAAATCTTGACACTTAGGAATCTTATTCAGTGGTGGTCGGTTTCAGATTCTTTTTCCTTGGCCATGCCTCTGGTTGCAGTTCTGAGAAATGTGGTTCTGTAGGAGAATGGGTTCCTGGTAGCATCGTGTTTAAGTTTTCACCTTTTCTTCTCTTTGTGTGTTTTTTTCTGCAACCCTGTTGGAAATTAAATGCTTGTTTGTGTGTTGGACATGCCTCATTTTATAGTTTTTGACTTTTCAGTGTCAGTTCAATCTCTACTTTACACAGTTTTAAAATTAAATCTCTCTTTCCCTCCCTCTTTCTCTCTCCTCTCTAGCCTTTGTTCTTTCAAGACAATGTTGTTGCCCTGTGTGGGAATACGACCAGGGCTGGTGAATTAATTGAATTAAATGAATGAAAGATCTGTCTGTAGGATTTGGGCCTAAAGAAAAAAAAGAGAGAGAGAGAGAGAGAGCGTGAGAGAGAGAGAGAGAGAGCGTGAGAGAGAGAGAGAGAGTGAGAGAGAGAGAGATAGAGAGAGAGGGGAGGCCATTAAAGTCTTACACTGGGCCTAGGGTCCACTTTAGTTTGATAGTGTTTTTACCCTTGACTGTTTTAGTCACACACACACACACACACACACACACAAACACAGACACACACACACACACACACAAGCACGCAAAATTTTCAGCCCCAAGTGTGTTTCCGGTCCCATTCCATTTCCCATTCCCATCTGGTAACACACATACACATGCACACTCACGCACACACACACACATACACACACACACACACACACACACACACACACACACACACACACACACACACACACACACA